>JACEGR010001882.1:0-147658 GCA_014170235.1 Listronotus bonariensis
ATCCAGAGTGGGTAAATACGGGCTGAGGCAGCGAGAGAGACAGACTCACCAAGTTCAATGTTTTAGGTTTGTTTCATAACTTTTATCATAAGGGTAATGTTAATATGCAGTTCATCAACTTAGTATTAATTTAATTATTTGTGTGCCGCTAGAAGCCTACCTACATTTAACATTTTTTTGTAACAATTTTTTGTTTTAAAAGCATTATTTTCAAGCAAGACTGATGCCGGGCTTTTAAAAAAGGTGCCCAATATTTATTTTAAAAAATCGTGTAAAATTAAATTATCTTTAAGAATTAAGTCGACTTAACCGGTGACATCGGAGCTACGTACCAAATTTTATCAGGTGAAACTGGGATACCGAAAAGTACTTAAAGTCAATAAAATAATTATTGAAAATGACCTTGACCCGTATATCAAATAAGTAATAAAACAGAATTATGTCAGTGTTAGTAAATTTGTTTATTGAACTAACGAGAACTAACATGACCTCCTCCGAATGGGCACGAATATCGAATGAGTTTTTCAATAACATTTGATTTTCTCCACACGTTTAAAACATTTGTATTTTGTACCAGGGTTGGGTCGAATACTGAAATTCGGAATTCAAATACGACTACGAATACCGGAAGAAAAGTATTTGATATACTGAATATTCGCATAGGTATAAATATTCAAAGCATCAGTATTTATTAATACCAGGATTGGGTATAAATACTAAAGAGCGAAAAAAACGGAATAGTGATATTTACTATTTTGGTTTGTGAATATTGATATTGTCGGTATTCGAATATTTCAATTCCCGGAATTTCAGTACTGCTGTTCACATTTCCGTACTTGAATACTGGTTATTTAAATTCTTCAAGTCCCGGTATTTGAATACTCAAAAATTGCATTCGAATACTATCATTCAAAAACGGTATTCTGAATACAAAATACCAAACACACAGATGTATTCGAATACTATTCGAATACTTCCCTGATGTATTCTAAATACGATTCAGAATACCGAGTATTCAAATAATACTTAATCGTGTTGGGTAGTATTCGAATCTGTACACAGGTCTACCAGTAAGTTAAGGGTAGAAGGGGGTGAAGGGCCCGTAGAGACGGTTTACAAGAAAAAGTCTGTTACGCAGTTCTGACATTGATTAAAAAAGGTCAGGACAAGACGAAAGGTATGGTAGACAGTTCTTACGTATATTAAAAACGCTTTGCAGTTCCGTCGCACGGACTTAACCACCTGTAGAAAATTTTATTACTTTGTGTTTCTTACTCTAACTTTATAATTTATCAAAAAATGTTGTTGTAGTAAGTGGAACTTAATGTCTACCTATTAAATAAACACGGCCATGATTTCCCCTGTGATAAAGTATTTTTCTTATTAAGGATACCACTTTATTCCAGAAAATTAGATAAGATCTTTTAGAATGAAAAGACGGAAAAGTGGCGATAAATAAGAAAAATCCCAGGACACGTATGTAAGTAAAAACAGAATAGGGCTTTTTGACGTTTATCATTGTTTTCTTTTTATTAGATGTTCCTAAAAGGATGCTAAATCAAATTATAAGAGCTATTTACGTATCAAGGGCGTTACAAGAACTATGCTGCCTTAAAAGTGGAAATAGCATCTGAATGTTAGGCTTTGTCTTGAAGGGCAATACAGTTTAGACAATTTCGTGCTACAATGTAATTTGTTAACTAAACAAAAGACTTTCGTCAATTATTAACCTCTACAATAAGGTCTTAAAGTACGTCGCCTCCTTTCTAACTCTTGAAATGTTCGATATATATTCATAAAACATAAAACGATAATTTATGACTGCGGTCTGCATTTTATGACATATCAATGACAGCTGTAAATGTCAAGGTGACAGCTGGGCGCTACTTTTGTATATTTTTTAAATGGAATTGGGGGTCAAGTAATACCTTATTTTAAAGCTCCTGACGAGTACTTTATAACCCCAGAATATAGTCAGTTGCTTTACATACTACAAAACACCGGTGCTATTAAAATTACCCAAATACCCAATGGCCATATTATTTCCGAAAGTAATAAAGCTTTTTAAAGATTTATTTATTGATGATAACATACAGGGTAGAGACAAAAAGCAGCAAACTACTTAAATATAAGGTTGTTCTATTAGGCCAAGTTAACTTGTCACTGGAGAAAGTCATGCTGAATGAGACAATATGCAAAACTTCTTCTTTTAACTGTCAAACATTTTTTACAGAATGTTGTTAAGAAATTTAAAGACAGATTCTACATCAAAAAATACAAAGAAAAGTTCATATAAATATGGGTCTGGGAATTTTTGGTTCTTCAAATACGGGATGTTAAACTTTTTAAAAAACTGAAAAATTTGGGAAAAACTTACTTAAGTAAATACTGTTAAACTAAATACAAACATAATATAAATAACTGTTTACTGTTATTGATACGTAATTGCTTATAGAAAATGTATTATTTTTTTAAGTTCCCGCAATGATTCCCTTTATGGTCTAAAAATATGCAATTATGTGGATTTTATTTTTATCTCTAAAACTCAACAAAATACAAAAAAAAGCATAAAAGCTGTATTTTTACTTGCCTAATGCAAAGAAAGGACATAAATATTAGACACATTTACACAGTAGGTGGCGTACCATTTTTTGGTAAAAATATTTCCTTAGTTGCCGGTCGAGACGCCACTGGACTAATTATTAATTGTTATTAAATTAGTGTTTAATTACCCTCTTATGTCATTAACAACACTAAAAAATTAAAGCAGAATTGGGAAAAGGATATAGTGCCTGGGTCAGTAATAAAATGGACTTGGATGATAAAAACCTTTTTAGGGGTGTTGCTTTTGACGAGTCTACCCCGAATAGTCATACCACCATACATGGAAGCGGCGCTTTTACTCAGCCTGTCAATATCAAATGTTTCGGGTGTCGAACTGGGCGAACGCGTCACTTTTTTGTCAAACAAGTTTACAACAATGTTTTAAAAGTTATTTTTGTACCAAGGGCGTAAAATAGCACTTTTACGCCCGCGGCTGAAAGTTGTCGCCCGAGCTCCGCGAGGGCAACAATCAACTCTTTGCGTAAAAGTGCTTAACACCAGGGGTGCAAACAATATTTTTTGTATGACTGAAACTAATATAAAAGCATTCTCTGTAGTTAAGAGAAAATTTTCCAGCTTTTAATAGTTCCAATTGTAATCAGTACACCTTTTACATATGTTTAATTAAATAAATGGTTGTTATATCAAAAAAAAAAATGGGGCATTATTTTATATATTTTTTTGCCCTAGGGCGTAAAAGTGCTATTTTACGCCCTCATTTATAAATGCAGGCGTTTTTGATAATTTTTGCCCTAGGGCGTAAAAGTGCAATTTTTCGCCCTTAAATGGGGGCGCAAAATTGTATTTTATACATTGTGCCAAAAATATTAAGGGTTTATGAAACCGTAAGGCTCAAACACATGTTTCAGGTAATAAACTAGGCGTGTTTTGTGACTGTTACTCTTACGATTTTTGCACAATGTTTAGAAATTGCATGTAAAACATTGTGGTAAACTTGTCCGACAAAAAAGTGACGCGTTTGCCCAGTCCGATACCCAGAACATTTGACATTGACAGGCTGGGTTTCGTGGTAAAATCGTCAAAAGAAACTTAAAAGGTTTTAAAAAAGTTAAAGTCCATTTCATCACTGGCCCAGGCACTAATATTTAAGATATTAAAAAAATATATACATGTTTTACACTTATCTTAAGAACAAGGAATTTGCGGACCCAAGTTAATATTTTAAAATATTTATAATAGTAAAATGTGCTTTTAAATTTTTTTAACAACATCTTGTAACACCATGTATAGAAAATATTTGTTTCTGCTCACTTTTTTATTAACAGTGTTGGTAAATATACAAAAACAAAACTTTTATTATCAAATAACTAGCCTAATAACCACCCTGTATATTTTGGCAAATTTTGACTTGTCAATAAATCCCTTCATGAAAAATGTATACTACACTATACGACAATTATTATTTATTGATGGTTTTAAGTAAATATGTATGTTTTTAAAACAAATCAAATAGCTGACATACATAATGGTAGTTCTTACAATAAAAAGTAGTTAATTACATATTTTTGTAACATTTGTCGCTCTGCTAGTACCAGAATGATTTAAAAATAATTAGAAACAAAATATTTATTTTCTAACTAGCTATAATTAATGTACTTTTGGCCCTTGGTCTTCCACCTGGGTCCGACCACCGCCCCCTAGGTTGTGCACTGCAGCCTGGAGGCCTATTGTGCATTGACCCTATTCCTTCCCATTCACACGCCATTCATTCCATAACTTAGATGGTTGCTACTCGATCCGTCCGATGACTCCCGAGCAAAACACCGACTGTCACCTATTCAAGTTATGGCCGCGCTCCACAATGCTTTACTCCGGTGATGAACTCTGTCGACTTCACCGGAGCAGCAACGAAGTGCGGGTAATTGATGTATATGATATAATACATTTTTAATGTAAAATTTACAAAACTGTAACAAAAATTTGTTAAAATATACTTGGAAATTTCTTTTAAATAACTCACGTGACAATAAAAAATTTGGTTTTTGAGACACCTTGTATATAAACCAGTGTTTGTAATAAAAAAAACATTCTTTTTTAAAATTAGGTTTCTAGTTCTATCTTGCAAGGGGTGAAGTTATTTCTGATACAGGGTGATCCCTAAGTAATGGGTCAAAATAGAACTGAAAAATTATAACGTTAAAATATTGCGATTTAACCAAACTTACCTCAGTACAAAAATAAATATTAACTCAGATACAGGGTGTTAAAATGCAAAAAATATTTTAAATTTTTTCAATAATATTTGATATATTTCGAATATAGTAATAAAACTCGGTATTTAGGGGCTTTTTGACATGAGGCTATTTATATCTAATAATTTTCAGGTGTTAAATAAAGGACTTCTTCTACACTACTATAAATTTTTTAAAACGTCCCGACTTTTTGTGCTACTTTGTATGTGCCATTTAACTAAATCAGTAAATTCTCCTATGTTTCCTACACAAAAAAGGTATACTTTGTAGAATTGCTCTGAGCCACCATTTTTAAGATATTTGCATTTAAAGTCGTTTAGTGCAACCAAAAGTATATGGATTCGTTTATAAGAGGGCAGTTGTAGATACGGCTAATACGCTGTTTTTAAAGACATTTTTGGGTTGCACTAAATTACTTAATGGCGAATATCTAGAAAACGATTTGCATAAAGCGATTCTTACAAAGTATCTTCTATTGTAAAAAGTATTGGAAATTTAATATTTTACTTGGATGGTACGTACAGGGAAACACAAAATAGTTGCGATGTTTTAGAGAAATTTATGTAGTGAAGGTTGCGTCCTCTGGTTAGCACCTAAAACTAAACATATGATATGAATAGCTCATGTCAGAAAACTCTCAAATACCAAGCTTTATATACAATATTTAAAACGTAATAAATATTATTGGCAAAATTAAAATATTTTTTGACCTTTGATACCCTGTAGGTTTCTCAGTTAATATCAACTTTTGTACTAAGGTGAATTAGTGTTATAGCAATATTTTACCGTCCCAATTCTTCAGTTGAATTTTGGCCCATTACTTTGAGACCACCCTGTATAAATAGAGTTGGGGCAACCTGTATCATTTGTAGTGATTCCTACTTTTGCTTTTATTACCCTGCAGTAATAATAGCTGCATGAGTTTCTGATTAAAACCACCACAAACTTAAGCAAGGAAATTTATTTTTCAAGACAACCTAGTCTCTTATAGGGATTCCATTCTAAAATAAATTTATAAAGTTTAAAATTTATCTTTGATTTTTAAGTAGATTTTTTAAAAAAGTTTTTATTTAGCAGCACTTTTTCCTATTTTCTTTTCATATAATACCCTATTTAATTTTCCGGAATCAGGTGGCAGGTTAATAAGAAAAAATGACTTTATCTCAAGGGAAATCATGGTGGTAGGTATTTTACAAAAGATATTAAGGACTGTTGGCTATTTTTGTTTGGCTTTTAGTGGGTTTTACAATAATAAAATAAATATGGTTACATATAGGTTGCAGTTTTACTGGTAAACGCTAAAATTTTTAAGTGGCTAAAGCAAAAAGCAAGTAATTTAAAAAGAAAGGTCTAAGCAAAATTCTTTAACAGTGCTTGTCTAAAGTTAGAACCCCCGTTCTAACTTGAATTATTGGGTATTTTTTATAAAAGTTTAAGGATTTTAGTCAAACAACATAAACCAAATTTTAGACAAGAAATTACATATATAAATTTCAAACTTGCAGATGGGCGCCATTTTGAAAAAAAAATTTAATGGAAATTGGGGTCTTTCGGCTTCGGCACATTAGTTTAAAGCACCTTACAAGTCCTTTATAACCACAGGATATAAAGTGAATACCTTTACCTCCCAAAAAGTGGCGGAACTTTTACCTTTTTTTATTTTTGGACAAACCACGAAGGCTGAAAGCCTAAATACTAACGTACCTTGGGTGTCTTAAGCAAGGTAAGAGGGAGTTTGTCGACACGGGACTTAAATACTTGAATATTTGGGGGAAAGGAAAGACTTCCGCAGGCAGCAGGTTCCACAATCTAGAAACTCTAGGGATAAAAGAATGAACAAAGTGGGAAGTTCGGGGCCTGCCCAGTTGGACCGTATAGGAATGCATACGCGCGGCACCACGAGTTTCTCTGGTGGGAACCGTGAGTGGAGGAACTATTCTGGACAATTCTTCAGAGCAGTAGCCATGGAAGTACCTATAAAAAGCAATAAATCCCCACAGCCCGACGATGGGCAAGAAAAGGAAGCCTTTCTGTAAGTGAGTGATCATTAATGAGACGAATAGCTCTTCTTTGGATGGAATCAAGCATGCTTAGGGTTGTGGGGGCGCCATGCCCCAGATATGAGAACAATATTCCAAGGGAGGTCGGATTTGGGACACATATAAAGTGTATAAATTAGAAGGGGAAAAATACTTTTTATCTCGAAAGAGAAATCCAAGCTTTTTTGAAGCTGCCGTGGCTATAGATACAAAGTGTTTATGCCAGTTAAGGTTACTTTCAAATGTGACGCCCACAAGATTGAAGGTGTCTTTGCTCTGTAAAACTTGGCGGCTTATAAGTAGAGGATAAGTATTTGATGACTCTTTTCGCGACAAAGAACATGATTGTGTTTTGGATGCATTAAAATGGACGAGATTTTTGGCACCCCAATCCAATATTAAATTAAGATCCTGCGAAAGAGATATCTGCATCGCTCTGCGTTTGTTTTCCAAATCAGATTTAGTAATGGGTTTAGGAACCTGAAAACTGGAGTGAAGGGTACTATCGTCGGCGAAACTGTGAATGGAATTAGTTGTGGACAAGAGAAGGTCGTTAATGTGAAGAAGAAACAATGTTGGTGCTAGAACTAAGCCCTGAGGCACTCCAGCATTTACTTAATACCTGATTTGATGATTTGGATGGCCATATCTCCAAAACTAATAAAGTTAGAAATACCCAATGTGGTATTTTGTTAAAGGTCTTTTAGATATCGTTTTAATGGTGATACAATATACAAAGTGCGTCATTAAAAAAATCTATAATTTGAGCTCCTACCCTGTATAGTATTACCAATATCACTATTAAATAAATCCTTAAAAGAGCTTTAAGGAAATATCACTTTAAGTGTATCTGACTTTGTTAGATTCGAAAATAAGGCCATCTAAATGAGGTTTTTAGGTAATTTTAAAAGTACCGCCATTTTGCAGTAGGTAATTATTTACTTTATATTCTGGGGTTATAAAATACTTGTCAGAAGCTTTAAAATAATGTGTCACCCTCTTTCCGGTATTTTTTTTTTCAAACTGGCGCCCAGCTGTTGTTTTGACATTTATATCTGTCATTTTCTGTCAAAATTTTAATGCATGTTGTCTTACTAAAGTCCTTACAACTTTTCATTAAAAAATACCAAACAATTCAAAAGTTAGGAGGGAGGGTCCTGCATTTAGACCAGCATTGTATAATTTGTTCTAGTTAGGCAGGTTATCAATATAAGCTAACCGTATTATTAAAATCGAAAGTAATTATTATTGTTTTTGGGTAATTTTACAATAGATTACAAAATGATAAGAGTTTTACTTTTAATGGCAAAAAAGCTTTGTAATAGTGGTGGAAGAGCCCAAGAGGGAATTTCGTGATTTACTACAGCGCGTAGATTATTATACCTTGTACCCGATTAAGTACCTTCACCAAATATGAGCCTCGTATATAAGGTCGATCGTAAAAAACAAAAATATATCCATCAGAAATTTTCAAGCTTGTCAGATTAAGATAGGGTAAGTTAATTAAATGTCTAACCGTGTATATTCCACTAATCTGACAATTTGGAAGTGACGTAAAGAAAGCGAAGGACTACAAAGTTGTAAAAAGAACGTCATTTTAACATACTCGAGCGTGGTTATTTCTTTTTATTTTGAAGAAAATAAAATTCAAGGATAACGAAGAATATACAATCCGATACTATCCGAACGATTATCACAATCCGAAATAATAACATATTTAAAAATCTATAGTCGGCTAACATTATAAAACATTTTTTCGTATCATAATCTAAGCTTTGCAAACCAATAGGTCTCTATGACGTTCGAGCAAATCCCCATTATTTAGCATCGTGGGCTCCCCTACTATAGGCTTAGATGATAAGAAGAAGAAAATGTTTTATAATATATACCTTTCCATCGGTGGGAAAAGTGGCTATACACTTTTAAATATGTAAAAAATACTATTATTAATCGGCTTGTGAAAATTGTTCAAGTCGTATCGGATTATATATTTTTCGTTATCCCTAAATTATTTTCATCAAAATAAAAAAATTGCTACGAAAATGTTAAACTGACGTTTTTCTTTGTAGCCCTCTGTTTCCTTTACGTCACTCTCACATTGTCAGATTATTGGAATATACACTGTTTAACATATAATTAACTTACCCTATCTTAGTCTGACTTGCTCGACAATTTCTGATGGATATATTTTTGTATTTTATAATCGGCTCTGTATACGGGGCTTAAATTTGGTGGAAGTAGTTAACCGGGTTCAAGGTATCCTTCGGTATATTAATCTGCCGCGCTGTAGTAAATCCCAAAATCCCCTCTTGGGCTCCCCTATCATAGTATGGTATCTAAATTAGAAAGACTTTTACCCACTGCTTGTTCGAATTTTTTTTAAATAAATGTAGTATGTAAATATACAGTGTGTCTACGTAACTTGGCTCTTATGAGAAACTTGTTTAGTATTATTTGAATGAAAAAGTTATTCTTTATAAAAAGATCTGCCTGGTCCAAAACTAATTATTTACGAGATTTGGCCAGAAATGTAATTTCTGCCAAATAGTAAAGTACCTGTATTTTTGTTTATATAAAAAATTGTCATTAAAAAATAGATTTTAGGAATTTCAAAAGTCCTGTTACACATAACCGCAACGAGCCCGCAGCCGTGCGTCTCGCTGGTGAAATGTAGGGAGATGTGGTGCAAAAGGTTTTGTTTTTAATAAAATTGCAGTAATATGAGTCTGTTATACTACCCTTTAAATTATACTTGATCGTAAAATAAACCTTCACAAATATGGTAACACAGTTTTACATAAATATACTACACTTAAAGTTTAGATAAAAAGTAACAAAGATAAGTAGGAAAATTCTTTTTAATTTAAACCAGGAAATGACCATACATAAAACAATAAACCCAGCTTGACAAAAATTATTTTAGGGTTTTAAAGGGTATAGATTAAACATTTTATTTTGTTATAATGGTAAAAAATTAATTTTATATATTAGTGAATAGTACATTGTTTTTTAAAAAGTGTATTTAGAATTGTCCTATAAAGTTTACAGCTATAAAATTAAGGAAAGCAATTAAAACATTATTCTTATGAATAAACAAGGTTGCATATTTAACCAAATATTTTTTATATTAAAAAGTACCCATAATTTTTTCTACAGCCTCACTCTTCTCTTGCACAGATATGTGCTCTTAAAGACATCGCTAAAAATTAGTTTCTATTTTGTAAAATGATGTCCTTGTAAAATATCTGCCTTTCTTAGTTTGCTAGTTAGTAGTTACCGCTAACATAATAATTCTATTTTTTTTACACTCTAAGTATACCTACGACAAAATAGTACCGGGGCCAGTAAAAAATAAACTTTGTAATGATATTCACACTTTTAAATCTTTTTTCGGGGGATTACTTTTGACAAGCCTATCACGACTATACATACCGCCATTATGAAAGTAGCGCTTTAATCCAACCTGTAAATGTCAAATGTGTTGGGTGTCGGACTTGGCACAGGCGTCACTTTTTGTATTTGGCAGATTTATTACAATGTTTTACATGCAATTTTTAAACATTGTGCCAAAAATCTTAAGGGTTACAGTCACGAAACCTGCCTAGTCCGATATCCGAAATATGTGCCATATGGTTTTATAACTTTGACCGTTTTTACGTCACCCTAAAAAGTTAGATTAGAGAAATATACACTGTTTAGCAAGTAATTAACTTACCCTATCTTATTTCTAATGGATATATTTTTGTCTTTTAAGATCGGCCTTGTGTACGCTGCTCATATTTGCCCTCGGTTAACCGGGTACAAGGTATCCTTGTGTATATTAATCTACCGCGCTGTGATTAATTTCGAAATTCCCCTCTTGGTCTTCCCTACTATTACTAACTAGCTATAAATTTCAGACATGAAAGTTTTAGCTTATTAAATCATTTAAGCAAAATTAATTATTATTTTTAAGAAATTGGATTTTTATTAAAAAAAGATATATTTTCCCATTAAATTATTCCAGCCATCGCTCTGCCTAAAAACTGAAAAGCCGCTCTAGTCACAAAAAATGTAAATGAAGCTTTCAAAAACATCAGCTGCATGTACACGTATTTACCGTTTACTTTAAAACATGTTAATTAGTCAAGTTTACCAAGTACGTGCTTTCATAAAACTTGCCAGATTTATAAAACCCAATTTAGGTAGCAAATGAGTTTCTCTATATTTTTATCCATGAAAATAAACACCGTTTGAGTATCGCTCTTTTTCAGGGATCTTTAAAGTCAACCCTAAAGGCGTAAATTACACAGCCCCACAAATAAAAAATTGGTGGTCCGATAGACCAAACCATGGCATTTTCTTATTTTTGGGGTGGTCGAATCCAAATTTGGGGTCGGTTTGACTCCATCAGGTCAGAATCAAGGTATTTTTAAGGTCAGATCATCAAAATTTATTGAAAAGGGGCCACAATCATATTAACCTAATATTCTTGGAATCGTTAAATCCGAATCGGGGATTATTTTAATTCGATCAGGTTATGGTCACAGTCCTTTCAAGGTCGAATCATTAAATTTTATTAAAAATAAACCACAAATATGTTATCTTTATGTTTTTGGCGTCGCTGATTCCGAATCTGTGGTCAAATTGACCCTATAAGGTTAAGATCAACGTCATATCAAGGTCAAATATTCAGAAGTTATCGTAAATGGACCAAAGTCATGATATCTTAGTGTTTTTTTGGGCAGCTGAATCTGAACCGAAAGTTTAATTGACCCTCGCGAATTCGGATTAGGCGACCCCAAAAACATAAAGAGTATGAACGGTTGTGTTCTATTTTTAAAAGATTTTTAAAATAATTTGACCTTAAAACGACCTTGACTATGACCTGATGAGGTCAAACTGACCCAGGATTCGGATTTCAGCGACTCCAAAAGCATAAAGATAATACGATTGTGATTTGTTTTCAATTAAAAATACTTTCATGAACAATAATTTAAAAATAACCGTCGACCGTTTCGCGGTTTAATTCTAAACAAGAAACCTCGACCGCTGCGCGGTTTCGTATTTTCTTGAATTATTGTACATTCTACCATTTTCTAATGAAAATCTTGCTCAAAATATGTTTATGATGTGTTTATTAACTTTGTAGGTATTGTGATATAAATATATGATTAATATATTTTCAAAATTATTTCGAGGTAATAAAAAACAAAAGTTAGGATTTTTTAGGACATGACGGATCGAGAATGCAATTTTTTGCATGCGCTTTCCAAAAACTTTTTTTAAATTTTTTCCTGATTTTAACTTTATACAAACCGAAAGATGCATGGACGCGCTGTTTCAAAAGCTTACGTCAAAAACAATTTCCTGACCAGCTATCTACATAGTGCACTGTAACCTGGCCCTAAACGTCGTCTCCCAGGCTTTTCTAGACATGCTCAAAAAAGACGAATCGAAAATTGTTGTGGACGAGGGTATAACTGTGTGAAATTTTTTATTTTAGTTACATTATATACAGGGTGTCTCTAAAAGACCTGTACAAAATACTACTAGAAATTCCTTGAGTCAAAATACAACGATCAAACGCAATTTACCTTAGTTCAAAAGTTGACCGTTTGGGAGATACAGTGTTTCAAAGTTTTTATTTTATTTTGAATATTTTAAATTATTTTCTTTAACAATAAACATTTTTTGACCAAATTTGGTATTGGGAGGTTTTTTAGCGTTGGAAATCGAAAGTCGCCCATATTTTTCCCATAAAATATAAACGGAACACCTGCAGTCCTTTGGTGAAACACATAAGTTCTTGGTGCCTCGATATAATACGAATTTAATTTTAAAAAAATCTTAACCTCTATGATTTTTGTCTAAAAATGGTAAACTTGGTAAATATCGATATGAGCAACCGTTAATACCATATTTCAAATTAAACGTTTTATACCACACAAAATAAGTCCCTCACTCTTTATCTATAAAAAGTTTTCTTTTAATATTTAACACACCGTAGTTCAAAAACTAAGACATTTAGGACATATGTTTATAAGAAAGTTTCTTTCTTAGTTTCTGTTGTAGAATCGCCCTGTGATGTTTGTTGGTTAAGTTACTGAACACCCTGTATGTATGTGGGTAATTAATTGAAATTGATGAATACTTTGATGCCTATTGGTGCCTAAAAATATTATTTGGTAAATAAAAAAACACGCCTGGAAAGAATGGGACCGCTTCGGTCCTGGTCCCAGGGTATACAGGCTGACCCTGTTCAGCCCTATTGACCCCTATGAACTGGCCGGTCGCCTGAAACAAAATAAATGAAAAACCCCCAAAAACCTTTTTTTTTTTTTGGGGGTTTTTCCTTTTATTTTGTTTCAGGCGACCGGCCAGTTCATAGGGGTCAATAGGGCTGAACAGGTCAGCTCGTATACCCGGGACCAGGACCGAAGCAGTCCCATTCTTCCAGGCGTGTACTCAACAAGAAGACCATCCAATAAATGAATCCGCCTAACCAATATAGAGCATATCTCCAAAAAAAACAGCTGATTATTAGTTATTTTTCACATCATTAACCATATATGTTGGTGGTAGGGCTCTTTGATGATGACCTTACATTTTGCGGGGAAAATGTTTTTTCGGTCTATTTGGGTAAATATCTTAAAAATTAACAGAAAAAACCCCTTTGTAATAAAATTTGATATGTGTCAAATCAACACATTTAATTTCTGCTTCCCCTGTATGCTACCACTAACAAAAATTGTTATAAGGAAAAAAGTTGGTGGTCTCGTCAAAATGAAGCTATTCACAAAAAATTAGCTTGTTGGTAATTATTTGAAAGAATGGTCCAGGGATCCCTAACTAGCATTCTATATATGTCACTAGAGCGTATTTGTTGTTACTGGTATCTAGCCAATTACAAACCGTGCCGAATATTAATTAAACGACAGTGTTTCGTATCAGCAGATGCTCGTTGGCATATACACGTCGCGCCAGCTAGCAATACAAATAAGTAATTTCGCCAATCTGTAAAATGGAGACGGACTACAGCAAGATCGACCCGTCATCGTGAAAGGTATTGATTATTGCATGTCCTGTTTAATTTTTACCTCCTACTATTCAACACATTGAATCTCAATTGATAGCATCGGAATGGTACAACAGCTATATCTTTCCAGCCCGGAGGAATGAACTCGGGTAGCCTGTACAATTTTTAATACAAACAATTAAATTAAAATATCCTACTTTTACTTATATAGTTTGTCCAACGTACCATTTTTCGGGTGGCTAACCTGAAATTGACAGAAAATTGACACAAATGACTATTCTTGATAAAACCAAAGTCCCTAGAGTCATCTGATTGATATTTGTCATCCAGTAGTGGACTTTGAATTTTCTCTTGTGTTTTGTTACTTTTAGAGGTACTAAAAGGTGTTTTATTAAAGCATTTTAAAGTGTTTAGTGGGTTTAACGACTATAAGATTTTGTGTTGCTTATATACTTTTTTGGTTGGACTAATTATTGACATTTTTTATAGTTCATAATTTGTTTTATTTCGGGTAAGTATTGGGACTCGTTTTTATTGTTAATAAAACCCAGAATATACATATATATTTTTACAAGTGTTTTCTAGAGTATGGATTCCAGTGATTATTGTACCTCCAGTTTGGGAATTCAAATCCCATCTCCAAACAGTGATGTATAGTGATGATAACAGAAATGTTTATTAATAAAATAGTCTAATTAAACAAAGTTTATATAAATATAAGCACACCAGGAAAAAAAATACAGCTAAATTTAATCACTGGAATCTAAGCATTTATTAAATATATTAAAATTTTCATAACTCCCTTCAGTATGGTCCTGAACTTCAGGGCAGCCAACTTAAATCTGAAAAACGAAATTTACTGATTGACGTTTCTCTACAAAAATACGTATTGCCACCCTAAAAATGGTACGTTGGACAAACTATATTAAACTTTTTACGTTTGTGTTGGTGGGGAAAAGGGATAACCCTGAGAAGTATATTTTGACACAAAAATCTGTATTCAGAATCGACAAACTTGGGGTAAAATTAACCCTTTTCACCGAACTAAAAAACAAGCGGTTAGCTGCAGCCCCGTGTGTATCAATTTGTTGCAGCCCCGCGTGTATCGATATATAAGCTTTTGACAGATATAATGTATTCTACCAATCTACAAGCGGTTAGCTGCAGCCCCGTGTGTATCGATTTATTGCAGTTCCCTGTTTATCGATTTATAAGCTTTTAATAGACAATATAAGGAACTAAAGACAGAGTATAGGTGGGGGTCATGGTTAGTTCTGGTTAGTTAAATCTTTTTTTTATTCCTTCATTAAACCTCCATTGCTGTTAAAAGGTCATAAATTGATTGAAGCTGCAGCTAACTGCTAAAAGTGATTTATAGTGAATATTTACCGATTTAATTGTAATAATAAGAAACTAAACTGCTAAAAATATTTATTTGTTCAAAAACGTTTATCCGACTTCAGAAAAATTAGTAAAGGCCACTAAAAACTAAAAATAATAATAAAAAAAAATAAAAGAAGTCGGGTAATAACATTTGTGCTCAATTACTTAATGTTAATAACTAAATAAACAAAAGATTTTATACTTTTATGCAATATGCTATTACTCGACTTCTTTTTTTTTAACTTTTTATTGACTTTTACTAATTTTTTGAAGTCGGTTCAAATTTTTTTAATAATTATCAAAAATAGCAGTGTATGTATTGTTTGTCTTTTGCCCACATAGTATTATCCGTCTAGACATCCTTGTTTGCTATGTTGGCGCCAAGGTACCAGCAGTGCGGTACATATGTGACGTAATGAGGCAACCTTACCTAGTCAAACGATCTTGGCTAATCACGACCAAATAAACGAGACGGCCATATTGAAATATATATTGGTGTGACAAGTGACAATGTTACCAAGATTATGGTGGTGAAAAAAGTTACTAGAAAATTACCCACGCAAGTTCGACCGTTTTATTTTACAGACTTAAATACGGAGTAGGTATTCTACTTCTTTTATGACGGGGTGTGATATTATTTCACAACAACCTCAATATGGGTATCTTAATAAAAGGGCATGACTAGTAGAATAAGGCTTATTCTGATATAAATAAACTTATTAATATAAAAAGTATTAACTTACAACCAGTGGCGTATTTACCAAAAGGCTGAGTAGGCTGAAGCCTAGGGCGGCGTTTTTTAGGGGGCGGCAGACGTTCTTTAGGGAGCGGCAGATTTTGTATTTATAAATAATTTTGTGGATTTCGATGGTGGGACCTTTTTTTTTTGTTCTTCAAAATTATTTCTTAAGGAAAAAGAGAAAAGAATAAAAATAGCCTACGGGCGGCAAATCTGTAAATGCGCCTCTGCTTACAACAAAACTAAAAAAACTAAAAACTTAAAAATTAGTTATAAATAAAAGGAAATAAGTTAAACAATTTTATTGCAATAAAATTTTTATATGTTATTAACTAAAAGCTAAAAAATAATCAGGTTAGTCCTAGCTACCAGATTAAACCAATCTATTTATTAATCTGGGGTATTAATCAGAAAAATAATAAAATCGTTGGGCACGTAAAATTCTATCATAATATGTAATCTGAATGCGCTACGCACAACGATTTAATGTTTATGCGATTAATACCCCAAATTGATGATAAAATCGGTGCGACCTGGTAGCTAGGACCTATACAGGGTGTTTCCTAAAGGCGCACATAGGTCATTTTAACGATTTTAGGAATTAATAAATATTATTTTTGCATATCTCCAATATTGAAGGTATGTTATTTTAAATAGGCTAAATATGTCGATAAAGCGAGGTACAAATGATAAATGCTGCAAATGATCCCGTTTAGTTGAGATTGTGTTCCTAAGCAGTTGTCAGTTATTTATTTATTCCCAACAACATAAATTTCGTGTATAGTATTTTGTTTTTCATTTAACACAGTTTCTGGATTGCAGAATTTTCATAACTAGATTTATAATATGGAAGGTAAGTACTAATGTTCTGAATTATGAATTTAGTTGTACTCGTAATGTAGTGATTATACGAATCCAACAAAAACGTTGGCAGTAAAATTTACGTTAGACATTTAAAAGAAAATCTCGCAAAACCTACATATATTCCACTGTATCCTTTGTGGTTTATTTTTTTATAATACTTCACTATATAGTTGTTAATACAACATAAGTTTTTGTGCCAACATCCGCCAGGTAAACAGTTATAATTTTTTTCAGGCTGCAAGTTTATTGCAAGACGGAATTTATTTGAAATTTGGCGTAAAGAAGAGAGTTTAGAAAAAAAATTTAGAGGTAATAATTTACGTTTCTACAATACTGGGTTTGGACATATATGTAGAAGACCCCATATTCGATATAATAAAAAAACTCTTAAAAATTTTAATAGTAAATTGACTAAAAAGTATAAGGACAGCAACAAAACTGTTAAAGTGTTAGAACATCGGCATCAACAGTGGTTAGACGGAAATATAGACCTTAACTTACAAAAAGATGGTGACAAACAATCTGAAGCAACATCGAGAATGACAAATGCAAGACGGGGTCGACCTACCAAAGATTTTGTTGAGGTAAAATAGCAAACGAAAAGGCAAAAAGTGTTGCCATTAATAGAAACATATTAATCCGAAGAATGAATGTTTACTACTCGTAAAAGCTTCGAAGCAGCGGGCGAACGAAGTACTTTAAAGATACTAATAGAAATTGGAAAATGCTTAAAGCCTTTAAAGATAAAAATATTGCATTCTCCAGCGCCTGCAGTACCAATTATGTACACCGATGAAGAAGCTCTCGCTCTGTATATTGATGGCGATTATACAAAAAATCGTACATTTTGATGCAACAAGGAGCTAAATTAAGAAATGCAAATATTTATCCTTATTACAATAAAATATTAGTGGAAAAAAGCTTTTTATCCAGACAAGAAGTGCATAACAATATCGGATATCTTTGAGAAGTAACTCTTCATGGTTTAGTCGACTACCCAGTAAAACGTTTATTAAATGTACAAAAAGACTTGATTATACAATGTACCCAGAAGCCCAATAAATTATTTTTAATTCACAAATGGGGAGCCGATGAAAGCGCTTCACAATCCACATACAAACAACATTTCAGTGATGACGATACCATAATTGTAGAAAAAAGTTATTTTAACTTGTTTGCGGTTTGCTTGGTTCCACTCCATTTATGTACCCCAAGTGGCAATATCTTTTGGAAGAATCCAAGGCCATCATCGACTGGATGTTGTGGGCATCTTGATTAAATTAATTTAATTTGTAAGAAGGAAACGGAAGATCTAGTAAAAGAAGAAATAGGAAATATAAAAACTCAAATTACTACTACTTACTTATAATAACGAAGATACAGAAAGCAGTGATGATAGTGATGAATAAATAAAATAATTTTAAAAACTTATAACCTAAGAATAAACATAAGGCTAATTTTGTTAATGTAATACCATTAATAATATTAAATTTTATTATTAAGTTGTAATAGTAATAATATGTGTTATATCGTGAACATCAGTTATTCCAATTGACACCAATATTATAATTTGTTGTATAATACAGTAAAATAGTAAAGAATGCACCTAAAAGTATAGATTTCTAATAAATAAATGTTTAAAAGAGGTTTCATTTCATGATAGTATTTATTCAGCGCTAAATAACAAAAATTGACCTATGTGTGGCGGTAAGAAAATTTAAGGGTATATTTTTGAGCCAATTTTATGAAAAAAGGTTATATATACATAGGTCCGGAAATGCTTTGTTTCTAAGAACCCCGTAGCTTTTAAACTTTAAAAATAATATCGGGCTTTTATTATTATCCCAAATATGCCTTATCCGATTTTAAGAAAATTTAACTCTGGTATTTGTCAAAATGGGTAGTTTATTTAGCCCTAAACTAATTTTAATCAGTGAGAGCAGTGGCGGCGTGGAACACAAATAAGCTAATATTATGAAACAACTAAAAATACAACTTTTTTATGTCTTCATATTTTTACGTACCTTGCTGAGTTTTTCAGAAAAAAATAACTTCTTATTAGCAGTTATGTAACAACAAAAACAAATACTTAACACGTTCGCTACCAAGCAATTTTTAAAATGGACCGCCGGCTCAAATGTGAGCCGGCTACATTATAATACTAAATTCGAGTTTAAAAATTCGGGGTTTCCTGTAGCGGTTTTGTTTTAAAACACGGTCTGTGTAATGCTTCGGCTCGTATGTGTGTCAGGTGGTCTGGGTGTAGCATTTAGTATAAGTATAGTATTTATTTTAGTTCATTTTTTGGATATTTAGAAGATATTTTTGTTTAGTTTTTTATGTCAAAGATATCATAGAAGCAATTTTTTTAGTTATTTTTTTAGATATTTAGAGAAAAAAATTATGTAGTCTTTTGCCAAAAATTTTGTACAAGAAATATATATATTTTTTTAGATTTTAGTTTAGTTTTTTAGATTCTTAGAATTATTTTTTTATTAACGATTTTTGATATCAAAAATGTACCTATATAATGTTAGCAAATATCTATATCTAGTGAAAGTAACTTTTATTTACGACTCGAGGTCTATTTACAAAAAAATGTAATAAATGGACCACCGACTCATATATGAGTCGGGTTAAATAAACACTCAAATATGTTGAATTCCAACACTACAACTAATTAGCACTTCAATAAACATCAAAATAAAGTAATTTTACAAAAAATAATAAAGTGGTTTATGGGGTCGAAACACAAAATGACCCTCGGTAGCGAACGTGTTAATTAAACTAGGTTAATATTTTGTCTAACAAATTTTACTAAAAAAATGTTTTAGAAATGTTTCGGTTTTTGAAAAGTTTAACACCCTATAGCCTGAGAACGAAAAATTTAAGGACCTATGTTTAAATGAACTTATTTATACAGGGTGTTATGGAAATACTTTAATATATTGAAATGGGTGACTCCTGGGACAGTGTAGAGACACACTGAGTACTTTTTTTGTTTAATTCAAACTTTTTTACAATTTGTAAAAATACCTTCTTTTCACCTATCTGCTACGTCCCTGGTTAAGTAAACACTATAAACACAGACAGTAGACCTATTTGTTTGCGATGTTGCCAAACGTCCTATTTTATACCCAATAAACGATATAAATACATAATAGAATAAAAAGGTAAAATGGTATTATATTCTATTTTTTTATAAATTTACTTTAAAAAATTATTAAAAGCCTTATATCAAAATAAATTGTAACAAAAAAATATTTAAATAAAGGTCGATTTACCTTCAATACGGAATATGTTCTAAATTTTGATTCCAAACATGCATTTATTTTCCGCTGCATACTGTTTCTCACACGCGCAAAAATGTTTTCATTGTTTCTTATTTGCTGAGCCGCTAGTTCCACACGATTTCGCAACTGTTCTAAACTGTTAATGGGTTCACTATAAACAAACTCTTTCATAGTTCCCCGGCTTGCCGAGCATTTTGCCTAGCTTCCCATAACACAAAACCATGTCAGTCAACTCGATTACGTAAATTAAAACAAAATGCAAAACTTAATAAACGCACAATTTGGTAAATTCTTCGCAATATTATTTAAAACGCAAACCAGGGCAAGCGAATTTCGTCTTTATGTAACCTTGCATAGCATAAGGAAGCCTTCTTATTGGTCAGTTAAATCATGCGGGCTTCCTTGACAACAACAACGCGAATTTGCGATGTTCAGCTGTACAATTGTACTACATCTAGTACATTTAGTATATTAAGTTTTTTTATGTTTATGGCAGTCCATGTTAGTAGCACAAAAGCTAAGTACTAAGTACCGTGGGTGCCAGATTTTTAGATGTTAAACCCATTTAACGACTGAATAATGTTATCCAGAGGGCACCACCATTTTATCGTAGATTTCAAAGCACACAATAGAGGACAATAATATACCGGCATAAAAAAAGTTAACCAATTTTTATTATCTACTTATGAGCGGCGTAGGCGTTACATTAAATAATAACCTTAAATAACATTTAGAGCTACAACAGCTTTTAGAAGGCTAGGATTTTTTTCTTGGCTGGAAAGTACTTTTATTTTCACGAGTACACTCTTTACACTTTCACCATAAACTTCCCTTCTCTTCCGTACCAATGAGATGTACAGTAATATAGCAACACAAAGTAATTGTTTCATGCATTTTGTAACCGTACATCTGAAGAAGCCCCAAAATGTCCACTTCGGCTCCTTTATCCCTAAGGTATGTTAAATATGCCGTCTACTTTTTATACCCACGGTAATAAGTTCCTAGACATCAAGCTTTTATGAATTATCAAAAGAAAAAACAAACCCTGCATTTTGTAGTAAAAAATTTTGATTAAAAAAACCTAATTAAATTGAAAGCACCTAGTTTAACCAAAAGAATTCGCTGTAAGTATCATTTTATCGCCCATAACCAGAACAACATGAGACAAAGAAAACGGTTTAAAAAGAATTGAACTTACAAGTTTCAGTAAATTGATAAACCCAGTTACGTGCAAACTGCAAAAATGTTAGAATAAATTGCAATAAATTTCTTGCAAAAAACATCTAACCTGTAAAAACACCTGTGTTTGTGGCGCTGATCACGGATCTGAAAAAATTTTTAGTCGGATACATTTGTTTCCGAGATATCCATCATTAAAGTTGGCATTTGAACTAACCTCATTTTCACTTTATTCCCCCTTCTTTTGGCATACAATTCTTGATTTTAAGTTAAAGTGGTACACAATATTTGATTTTCACCTTTTAAAACCTCATTCTTCTACGTATTTTACACTTTTTTTGAATTAAATTGCATAGCTTCGCTTTCAATCGTTTTTAATCGTAGCAGAATATGGTGGAGGCGGTGGAGCAGTGAATGCACGGTTGCAACGTTTTTAAAGGGACCCTTCCCAATTTATTTGATAAAGGTGTAAAAAACATAGAAACACGGGGTTTTAAAAGGTGAAAATCAAATATTGTGGCCCACTTTAGCTTTAAATCAAGAATTGTGTGCAAAAGAGGGGTGAATAATGGTGAAAATAAGGTTAGTTTAAATGCCAACTTTGATGATGATTATCTCTGAAACCAAACATTTCCGACTAAAATTTCGTTCAGATTCGTGATCAGCGCCCCAAAAAACCCAACATACCAAATTTGGTTAAAATCGGAGTTGCGGACACTTTCTGTACAATTACCGTAGTTTTTTGTACATTTGTCTCATAGGGAATAATCTTTTGTACTCTTTTCTCGTGTGAACCAAGATCGTTTGACTAGGTAAGGTTGCCTCGTAAGCCTTGCAACATGGCGGACCATACGTCACATATGTATTTTGCTCATTATTTAATGAAGTTTTTAACAGTGTAGTTTGTGTTTTTGTCAATATTAAAGAAATACTTTTAAATACTGTTAATTCCAGTTGTTACCGTAACTTCTTTATTTCCTATTAATAAATTATTTAACAATGATTATTCTTTGTTTGCTATGTTGGCGCCAAGGAACCAGCAGTGCGGTACATATGTGACGTAATGAGGCAACCTTACCTAGTCAAACGATCTTGTGTAAACCACCTGTCGTCTGTCAACTCTTAATTTTGATGAAAGAAAAGCGAAATGTAACAAAAACTTTATTTAAAAACGCAGTAAAATTTGTTTTAATAGTGTTTTGCAATAAAAATACCGTTTTGTGTATTTTAATTCAATTCTTTGTGCGCATACGTGTCGCGTCGCAGTGTTTAAAAAGTTTGTAAAGTAATTAACCACCTAAAAGTGTACTTGATTTGTGGAAAAAGTAATCTTTACATTCATTATACGCTCAAACAACCTAGTAGCGTAATAAAGGATAATTTGTGTAATCATGTAAGTTTTTCGTTTGATCGAATTGAAACAGCAAAACCCATAGATAAACTGGTAAAGAACAAAATAAATTTGGCAACTTTTCTCAAGCTTGTTGACTTAACCACGTGTTATAACTGCTTTCAGCTGTTTTTGACAGCGACAGAAGGTAAACATATGTATTTAAAGGGATTTAAAGAGCTGGTCAGTAGCGGGTTTGCTTTTTAATCGTAAAATTTTGGGGTTCATTATCACTGTTATTTATGGTGGTCCGCCATTTTTAATAATTTTTATTCAATTTATTTTTACACAAGGATTTTGGGGTTTAAATATATTAAAGTATTTCCATAACACCCTGTATATATATATATATATATATATATATATACAGGGTGGCCCACCATATTCGACACGGTCTGTAGCTGAATAACCATGGGGTTTTTAAAAAGTAAATACTGAAACATATACAGGTCGGATAAGGCCATAGTATAAAATTATTTTACTCTATACAGGATGTCTCAAAAAAGTGTGACGTATCAAAGTTATATTTTTTAAATGGATCATCCTATATTTTATGACGGGTTTAGATTCTACGTAAAAAAATATTTTAAGTTTGTTAATAGAACCAAGTGTCTAATTTTATTCGTTTTTGTGATATTATTTTTTTTTCAAAATGCAGGGGAGCAATTAAATTAATTTTATTTTAACAATATAAACTCCCTAAACTTTCAAATTTGTTACAAGATTAAGAAAAGTCTGCGTTATCATACGTAGGTCATATCGAGATCGTAGATTATACAGGGTGATCAAAAAATAAAGGGAGTAGAATATTTTATATATATATATATATATATATATATATATATATATATATATATATATATATATATATATATATATATATATATATATATATATATATATATATATATATTATACATATATTACTTATTTACAAACATAATGTATACAGCAACCTTGGAATAGCAATATCTAAAGTAGCCTCTAGTAAGTAATATATTTATAACTATAGTTAAAACATAAAATTGGGCTCTTTAAAACATGTCAATAAAAGTCCCTCCTCTAGCCCTCTAAAGTTAAAATATACTAGACGGCCACCCTATGTGAGTAAGTACATTTTGTTAAAAAATAATTCGATAAATAATAATATATTAAAACATGGCGTTTAGTTATTGATTTTTTTTTGTTGTGTTTAAAAATGTTGTAAATAATTTTTTAATAAAAATTTATGCCAATATTTATTTGGAAATCTTGTATGTTTATTTAAAAACTAAGAGCAAATCTTTGTTAAAATTAGAGCACAGAAAACCTTGTTGTTTTAAAATATATTTTTGTTCACATAAATTTTAAAGTTTCTATTAGTAAATAAATCTTTTAATGTTTTTATCGAAAAATAAAATTCAGCTAGTTTTCCCTAAGTGCAGGTTCAAGTTTGCTAGTTTTAAAATTTTGCCCACTCTCACCAGATTTTGATAACAACTTTTAGTTTTGTAAATAAAGTTTTCCAGTAAGAAAGATAATTACTAAAAAGTTAGAGAAAAGTTTTTGCCACTTAAATTTCTTATGACTAAGTCAAATATGTATTTAAAGGGTACAGTAAATACGGCCTTTGTTGCGTTAATTTAAACATAACTCTTCGGAAATAGGTAACTGTATACAGTAACCTCCCGTTGGCAGGTTTTTCTAGGACGTTTATTTAATAGTAATTTATGTGAGTGAATAAAATGATACCTTTTTATAAATGGGAAGTTTGACAGCACGAGCCGTTAGGCGAGTGCGACAATTTCATGACTAAAAAATAAACACTTTATGCATGTGTAATATACTATATTTTTGGTAATTTTCTAGAAAATGGGAGTAACTCCGATTTTGACGAAATTTGGTATACGGGGGTTTTTGGGGCGCTGATCACGAATCTGGAAAGAATTATTTGGCGGAAACGTTTCGTTCTCGAGATATCCATCATCAAAGTTCAAATTTGAACTAAGCTTATTTTCACTATATTCCCCCTTCTTTTTGCACACAATTCTTGATTTAAAGCTAAAGTGTCACACAATATTTGATTTTCACCTTTTAAAACCCCGTTTTTCTACGTTTTTTACATTATTTTTGCATTAAACAAGTAAGAAACAATTTTTACCTTATTAAAGAAAAAAAAATGCCGATTTCCAAACAGGTACACGACTGCTAATTTATTTTAAAGCAAATAATGGTTTCTTTTTAACCATGTTGTTTATGGGTACTTTTAGAAGAAATTTAACCGGCATAATTTACTAGCTAATAATTATTTTTATTATGATTACTTCTGATCACCATGCAACTATAGTAAAGATCTTTTAAGAATGTTCAATGTTTCGTCATACATTGTTGTTCCGTTGTTAAAGTGTTTCGTACCTATGTTTCGAACTAACCGACAGAGCTATATATTTTGATGTACTGTAAACCTGAATTTAATCTGCAACATTGTAAACGCAAATTATTTGTGTAGGGTAAGTTGTTCAAAACAACTTTGAATATTAAGTGCTCTTTTGTGATTTTAATATACGATTACTGTGAAGTGTTAGTTTAGTTAATATACGTCGCTTTAAAAAAAAAAATGCCGCAACGATTAACAGAAGCCGAACAAGCTTTTATTTTAAAGAGGGTAAAGTATTTTCAAATAGATATGGAGAAAAAGAAAGTAAACTGTATTACCCGTGAGTGCGGTGTTTAATGAAAGTTACAAATATTATAACTCCCATGAGTTTAAGTTCTTATAAATCAAATAAAGCAGTGTGATAAATATTCTAACGGTAAAATTAAAACGTAGATTTTTTAAAATTTGAAGTAATTTATGTCACAATATACGACGTGCTCTAATTTCGATATGACGTCACATAATGACGGAACATTAAACATCCTTGAAAAGATCTATATCCATAACTTTATACTACTAAAAAGCGCTTCTATTTAAATATCTGAAATTTTAACGAATAATATACGCCACTTATTAGGAAAAAGAATATATGTTTTTCAAAAATTGTCCAGGCATTTTTTAATTATATATTTTTTCTAGAAAAGTCCGTCGTATATCCGTCGGACAACAGCGACAGTTTTTAAAATTAAAACATAAATGGCGTAGTGTGTAGGTACATTGTACATATAGTGTGGCCCAAATTAAACTTGCACACTTTTTACCTAATGATAACTTTTTATCTGTTGCGCCAATCTTCTTATTTTAACAGGGCTTATAGGTTAATATGTTTTCTCTAGGTTTGTAAATTTTGGTTAAATAGAATTAATTAGGACCGGACTCACGGGACTTTTCCAAAATGATGCATTTAAGTTCATTGCAAAAGAAATGGTATTTATCTACAATAAGGCTTAATTTAAATTAATTTAATGTTGTGAAGTTGTGTTAGCATCTGACTTAGAAACTATAGTAAGCTCACATTTTTGATTGTTAAAGCACACCAAAAAAGCTTTTCTTAAAACCGAGAGAAATGCATGCTTTTTGGGGCGCATCATTTATTAAGAATGTTTATAATTTCTGAATCCTTAAGTTTTTGAAAAATTCGCTTTCATTAAATTATTTCCTATAGTTTGTATTATTTGTATACAAGAAAAACGTATTAGCTCAATTGAAGCTAAATTCTATTTCTTTTGTAACGAGGTTAAATGCAGCATTTTGCAAAAAGTTCCGTATGTCCAGACCTAACTAAATCTATTCAACCAATATTAACAAACTTAGAGAAAACATATCTACCTATTAGCACTGTACAAATAAAAAGGTAGCAGCAACAGACAAAAAGTTATCAATAATTAAAAAGTGTGCAAGTTTAATTTGGCCCATCCTGTATATGCGTATATATTATTGGTAAGTGATAGCGACCAATTGTCATTTTTTCATCATATCTGCGGCCGCAGTCGACCAAGTTTCCCGAAAAATAGTGGTTGATTTTAATGTGTCTCCGTTGGACAACCAACAGAAATATGTAAGTAATTAGTTAATATTTTTTAATAAATTGTAATGTTAAAGATCGTATTTATTCTAAATTTTACAGTTAGTATCAAAAAAAATATATATATATATGGTCTATTATATCAAGGTTTTGTTTTTGGAAAACCAGTCACCTTAATATAACTTAAGCAATTAATAATTATGGTGCTTTAAAAAGCGTTTAATAAAAATTTTAGTGTAAGCATAAAAAAATAAACTATGTTCTATCCGACAGTTCAAAATTTAAAAAGTTCGAAAAATGTTCGTCGGATAACCAGTCTGTGGGAAAACCAGTCACTCATATAAGTAAATGGTTGTCCATACGACAATTTGATTGTCCTTCTAAACTCTGTTGGTAGTGAGCCTTCCTTTTAATTTTGGTGTTGGGGGTTTAAATTATATGTAAATTGTGTTTTTTTTGGTTAGATTAAAGGGCATAGGCTAAACGGTAAGAGATACAACCTAGGTTTAGTTAAGTTAGTGTTTAGTATTGGGCAATTAGATCCACGCTAACTTGATTGGTTTAGATGCCATTCTTAAGATTTGTCAATTTTTATTATGTCTTATGACACAGACATTAATAAAGATAAAAACAAACTATAAAATAAGAAAGTTTTTTAACTTTTTACGTAAAATCTTGTGTCATACTTTAAATAAAAATATTTTTTATTTTTGATATACTTTTTAAATTTGCATTTTTTCTTTCGATTGCAACAAAACATAGCACTAAATATTTTGCTCTGTTCCAAACAGCCAAAATAACAAAAAATTAAAAATAAAATAGTGGGTCATGGACTTTCTCAGACAATTGAGCCACCCTGAATGTGTATAAAAGTCCCCATATCCAAAATAATGCCGTAAATATTACTAAAAATTAAAATTATTTGACGTTCTTAATGATACAAAAAGGAAATAAAAATAAATGTTCATAAAATATTCTTTTTGTAGAAGATAGCTCAATACCAAAGCAACTTAGTAAAATGAAATAAAATTTTA
Organism: Listronotus bonariensis; assembly: GCA_014170235.1. Taxonomy (NCBI): domain Eukaryota; kingdom Metazoa; phylum Arthropoda; class Insecta; order Coleoptera; family Curculionidae; genus Listronotus; species Listronotus bonariensis. The sequence continues at coordinate 27,698 of JACEGR010001882.1, forward strand.
AATCGTGTTGTAGTAAATAAAACTTCTAGTAATGATCGGTATTTATTATTCGAATAAACTAGTATTTCAAATTGAAAAAAAAACACAAATACAGTTCCTTTGCGCCCGATCCTTAGATACCGTCTTTGCATTAATATTGTACCAATTTGTAAACTGGCTCGCATAAAACTAAGTTCATTTATATTCCGTAAAACGCGACTAGCATATTATATTTTAAATATTATTGGCGAATATCCAAAATTCCAAGGGTCGTTGAATACAAATGATTACAGTTATATACCCGCGAAAAGCGTTTTTGTGACATTTTGTTTGGTGTAAAACGAGCGTGTCCCGAAGGATATCGGTAAAGCTATTGTAATGAAATTAGCTTCACTCGTTTACTTACAGAACATTTGGCGTGTCCTTAATTGCAGCTGGAGAATTACTTAGGATTTTTAAACTGTTACTATAGTATTTTATTACAGTGATCAGCAAACTTTTAACTTTTTTTGAATGCACATTAGGGTGGAGCCAAAATAAATATATAACGCACTGGTAAAAATAGCATTCGGCACGTTTATAATGGTACTGGAGATAAGTTGTATTGTTAGAGGATATTAGAATTGTATCTTAAAACAATTCATTATGCACAATATATAAAATGCAGACCAGGACCTCTAAAGTGTATCAACGCTAGGCATGCACGATTAATATACAGGGTGTCCTACTGGGAACTACCGCGATCGATTTCTCAAAAAATACGCTTTGGAAAATTTTAAAAATTTGGCAAAACTATAAAATCAGTGGGGAACATACAACTAAAATATTTTGACAGCTCTAGCTCTTTCGGTTATACCGGAAGTTAATCTCACCTTTCCTATTTTAAATGGAATCACCGTATATATTATTTATTTTTAGATTTTGCGTAAAATTCTGAACATAATTCATGTATATTCTTTAATACCTAAGTCCAACCGTTTTTGAGTTATTTTAAATTTTATGTCAAAAATGACGTTTGCAAGCCAGCAAGCAAGCTATTTAATAACCATCAATTTCTTCTTAACAAAAAGCCTTTAATATGAGTTGGGGTTCGGTTCCTTGTAAATAAAAAACTTCTTTAGTAGACTGTATAAATATTTTTACAAATAATAAATACAGAGTGGTCAAAAATAATCATTAAAAATTATAACGACAAAAACCTTAAAAGTCATTTTTTCAAATGGAAATCCCCATCTTTTATTACTTTACCCTATAAGGCATTAAAAATAAGGGTAAGTTTGTAAAAAGGATGTCTATTTCAAAAAATTTTTAGTTTTCGGAATATTAACGATTTATTATTTATCTATTTTAACAATGCATTTAAGTACGGGTAGGTACGGGGTGGTTGGCTGTGACGCCCCATTTTCTTGTCAAGGCCAAATAAAATCCAAAATCCCAACGAATCCGTACGCAAAAAGCATTGTTAGAATAGATCAACATTAAATTTTAATATTTTAAAAACTATAAATTTTGAAATAGACATCCTCATACAAATTTATCCTTATTTTGATGCTTAATAGGATAAGGTAAAAAAGGCGTTTTTAATTAAAAAAAATACTTTTAAGGTTTTTGTCGTAATTATTTTTAACGATTATTTTTGACCACTCTGTATTTGTTAATTGTGGAAATATCAATACAGTACGCTGAAGTAGTTCTTTTTACAAGGAACACAACCCCAACTCATATAAAGGCTTTTGTTTAAAAGAAACTAATGGTTATGTAATGGCTTGCAAAGGTAATTTTTGACATAAAATTTAAAATAAGTCAAAAACGGTTGGACTTATGTATAGAATATTATACATAAATTATGTTTAGAATTTTACACAGAGTCTGAAAAATAAATAATATATAGGGTGCTCCCTTTAAAATAGGGAATTTGACATTAACTTTCGATATAACCGAAAGTGGTAGAGCTGTCAAACTATTTAAGTGGTATGGTAATTTATAATATATACAAATAATTGCGTCATAGAAATAAAAGAAAAGCATTGTAAGAAAACACATTATAAGTGCTCTAAGTTAAATTATTAAAACATAATTTTTACAGTTATCTAGTTTTCTCATATATTATTAACATATTTTTGTTTTCGGGAATCCTGTCGTAATAAATATTTATTAAATAGAAAAATCTTCTTATTAAAGGACGTTTTAGTTCTTATTAAAGTTAAAATATATCCTTGCCCATTTCTCCCAAATCCACAGCAGTTTCAACTGATTCAACTGCTATTAAATCGGATAGGTCCAATGTTATCGCAACGAATGATAAAATATTTTTGTCTACCAATGACTACTTACTTCTAATATCTGCACTTAGCTGATACAGTCTAGTCGTAAAAGCTTTTCGTCTAGTCACTCTACAGCTCTCCTGATGTGCATTTTATCTATTGCTTATAAGGAATTTTTTTAGACACCATTCTAATAAACTTTAATAACGCAAGTTATCGCCAGTAACACCATAAACGTTGCCAAATACTATTATTACCAGCAAGCCAGAGGCGCATTTGCATATTTGCTGCCCGTAGGTTATTTTATTTTCGCCGCCCATATGTTTATTCTTATCCCTTCAAAAATAATTTTGAAGACCAAAAAAAAAGGTCCTCACTTTCATTTCTTCCATTTCTACGTACAAAAAATCGAAATTCACAAAACTATTTATAAGTACAAAATCTGCCGTCCCCTAAAAACGTCTGCCGCCCCCTAAAAATGCGGCAATAGGCTTCAGCCTACTCAGCCTTCTGGTAAATACGCCACTGCAAGCAAGCTATATTTAATTGAAAATTGACAAATTTTTAAATTGTTAAAGAAACCTTTAACATATAAGTTAAGTTATATTTAAAACATATATTTTATTTGCATCAAAATAAACATATTGGCCTCTTCGCACTATGTAAAATATGTGCTTTTAGCTTTTTTAATATAAGCAATTTAAAACAAATCAATAAAATAAAGATATTTGGGGAGCTCCAAAACAAAACGCAGTTTTGGTTAAATTACAATATTTTGTATAGGTCACAATTTTTACTGCGCGTTTTCCAAATATGGATTTTAAAAGTTTTTAATCAAATAAGGGTAAATTTATTTCACATATGTATGTATTTGGAATATTTGGAATAAAATTAAACATAAATAACAAAACGCGAAATAGAAATTGAGATACTCCTAAAACTGTGTTTTATCAAAAACTGCGTTTTAATTTGGAGCTTCCATTTAGAAAACCTCATAGCCAACAAAAGACTGTACGAAATTTCTTTTGTTCCACCCTTATTCACATGTTTTTTTTAAAGTTAAAGGGTGGCCATTAAAAAACAAACACATACATTGGGTGAAAGTGTCAAAAGATGTTTACCCTAAAATTTATCGGAAATTGATTTGTCCGAGCGTTTTTCTTCTTAGAGTGCTGAAAATAATTGTATTTTGTTTTTAAATCGCTACACCGTATTTATTTTTTTTTAAAGAAAAATAAATAATAAATATAAATAAAATTTGTATAACACAACACATAGCATAGGTAATCCTTGTTTAAAAAAATAAATATCAATATTTCGTGCAGAGAATAAATAAAAAAACAATTTATTTCGTTAACGTGAAACCGTAAAACCTTTTAAATTAGGTTTCAATAGCATGTTTATTTTAATTTAGCAAAAACAACTTTTTCCTTGTTTATTATTTTTGCCTTTTGCAATCGTTATTTTTATTGTTTTTGTTAAGGTAGTACTACCGGTGTAAGAATTAATGTTCAGAAAATTATAAAACTTAGCATACTGGTACTTTTTAATAAGAATATCAAACACTTAAATTTTCAAAAGTCTATAGAGAACTAAAAAAAGTTATAAATATTATAAAATAATTGCTTTTTAACATTGATCCTATGGAAAATCGTAGATTATATTTTACTTACTAAAAAACTGATGTTCAGATTTCAATGAAAGTTGTATCAACGGAAGAAAAGACAATTCTGATCATTTTGGCTAATTAAAATTTGACCTTCAGAGCTTGTGACAGAAGTAGTTAATAAAAAATTGAGAAAAATATGCTATGTGACTGACATGTGGCAACGCCGCCGAAAGGTTACTAATGCGCACGAAAAAGTTTATGAAATACGGTATATGGGGACATTAAATTGATGCCAGTTCAATACGTTTGTCGGTTACAAGTTCCAGTGAGTAATAATAAATTGTCGCAATAATTAGAAATATGTTTGTTTCCGAGTGTTTTAAAGTGAACAATTCGACTACTTTAATCCGATGTATCAATATTTACGTTAGTTTGACAGGTTAGGAGACAGAAACTTTCCATGTTAATCCTTAAATTTATGTGTTTCTTGGCCTTGTTTTACAAATTTGTTATAATTTTTTTCAGTGACTGTTTTGCCTATTTAATGAAATATTTTTTTGGTGATATGATAAGGGTGGTTAAGAGATTTTATTAGTAAACAAACATAGCAATGTAAAACCGATAACTTGTTTAAAAACGCTTGTGCGGTAGACTTTTGCGTAGGATTTCTATTGTTTTTACGCAGCGTTGCCAAATATAAATACCACGGTAGTGAAATTACCTTAAGCACTCATTTGACTTTTGTGGTATCGGTAGAACTACCTTAAACGAAAAATTAAAATTTTAATTAAACCTGTACAAAAAGTCCTGGGGGTCAAACTCTAAATTATACTGTTTTAGTATTATTTTTTACGAAAAGTAAGTACACATGCAATTTTCTAAAATTAAAACATAAGTGCATAGTTATGAAAAGGATAATTATTGTCCTTTAAAAAATAAGAAGGCTATGATTTTTTTGCAATATAAGTAATGGCTGTGCTGCCAAAATTAAAATTAATAAGTTTAAATAAATAAAACATGTAATAATCTGAGACATTTTATACTGTCGTAGAAAAATATAGTATGTAACACATGCATAAGGTGTCTTTTTTTACTCATGGGATTACCGCACTCGCCTAACGGCTCGTGCTGTCAAACTTCCCATTCGTAAAAAAACGTATCACTTTAGGCACTCGTTACATAAATTACAATTTTTTACGAGAATTACCTTCTTTTATCAATTTGTGCTCTTGTCAACGTCATGATATGATACAAAAGTAGTAAGTGATATCCTATAACATCAAAATTATACGCATACATAATATATACATGCCATTAATTCGTTGCTAAACTACTAAATCTCGATAGCAATTTAGCATGTACCACATCGAGGCGTGTGCTGTGAGTGTGAATATCTTATTCCGTAATTGATCAATAAAGTCTCGGCATACAGCATTACTTATGTGCCAATGTAAGCCGGGAAAAGCATCTGCAAATAGGTCATATACTACAATGGTAATTGAAAACTTTATCAGCGTAGTTCATAAAAAAATGTTTTTTTTTTTCTGTTTTTATATAAAATTATATTGTAAAGTGTCCTTTTCGTTTCTCTTAGTAATACTGGGTGTGTAAAAGATACAACAGTTATAAATATTTTTAAAACCGCTAAAGCTACACACACACAACACAAAATTCACTTTCTAAAAGGCTCTGGGCGGTACGCCACGGCATTTCCAAAATAAAATATATTTATTTAAATCCTTGTTTAGTAGAGAACAAATTTGATTTCTTGACTTTTTTGTGTGATGTACGGTTTTCCCGTAAATAAATAGAAAGCATTTCTCGGCATGGTTAAGTTCATATCTTATTAAAGAATAAATAACGAAGGGTAATTTCACCGGCACACAAAAAAGTTTTTATATGCACCGGACGCGATCTATCTACGGGTAAGTTTTTCAACCCTCTGAATCCGAATTTTAAGTCAGTTTGGGTCGTAGGGGTTCCAATTTCGGGTAAATAGCAAAAAAAAACGTAAAAAATTGAGAAAATTTTCGTTATTTCTTAGGGTGTTTTGCAATTTACTCAAAATTGGACAGTCCACAGCCTAAACTAATTTGAAATTTGCATTCAACATGCCCCTGGATAGGTCGCATCTGGTGTACAAAGTATATATATATATATATATATATATATATATATATATATATATATATATATATATATATATATATATATATATATATATATATATGGGCCGGTGCACCGGTGCACAAAAAAGTTTTTTTGTACAGCGGACGCGCCTATCTACAGGCATGTTTTTTGACCCGCTGAATTTTACGTCAATTTAGGCCGTACGGGTCTCAATTTTGAATAAATTGCAAAAAACGGTAAAGAGTAAAAAATATTTGCATCTTGCAATTTAGTCGAAATTGGGAGTATTGGGACCCGTACGGCCTAAACTGACTTGAAATTTGGATTTAGAGGGTCTAAAAACATACCCGTAGATAGGTCGAGTCCGTTGTACATCAATCCTATTTTTTTTGTGTTGATGTTTTTAATGTAGAGTTTTATATCGGGAATACAAACTTACCATGCCAAAAAATGGTTTTTGTTGATTTACGCGAAAACCGTACAGCAAACGAAATGAAGTCGATAAAATTTGTTCTAAACTAATTGGGGATTTAAAAAAATATAGTTATTTTAGGAAAATGCAGTGGCATACAGGGTGCTCGGTTATATTTTGAACGGGGACTACACGCTTTATTGTTTGAGATAGAAGAATGTTTAAATACAAACATTTCGGGGTTTTATAAGAACCGCCAGAATTTTCTAACAAAATAAACAAATAACAATTCGTAAAGTAAACAACTAAGCGTCAACTTTTTTATTTTAAATGAAACACCATGTATATTTTAAGTTCATCATTTAAGTTTTCTAAAATATGTACTTTGTCTATGTTTGGACCACCAGTTATCGCAAAAATGACTCTTGGCAAATTATCCGCTCTGATTTATAGACAATTTAACATAGGCGGCTTTGGTTTCATTTGTTTCTTTAAATATGGCTTTTCTGTTAAATTGTTTTGGTTGAAATAAAAATATTGTTTAAATTTTAAATATTTTAATGTAAAAAGAATGGAGCTACATGTTTTTGTCATTATTTTTTTACTTAAACAACGGGAAGTAGTTCTATTGCACTTTATTAATAATAAATAAACCAAATTATTTAATAATGAACTATGATAATCTCTTTATTTAAATTACAAGTGTGCATCAGAAATAAAGGGGCTGGACAGAATAAATAAAAGAATATGTCAGTTTATTATTAAATAATTTATTCTATATATGCTAATAAAGTTTTGTAAAACTACTTTAAGTTGTTTATATAAAAAATTAATAACAAAAACATTTAGCTTTATTTTTTTTATTTAAATGTTTATTATTTTAGACAATTTCTTTATTTTAACCAAAACAAATAACAGAAAGGCAATATTTAAAGAAACAAATGAAACCAAAGCCGCTCATGTTAAATTGTCTATGAATCAAAGCGGCTAATTTTGCCAGGATTCAGAGTAATCTTTTGCGATAACTGGTGGTCCAAACATAAAAAAAGTATATATTTTTGAAACAATAAACCCTTTCCAATGAACCTAAAATATACATGGTGTTCCATTTAAAATAACGAATTCGATGCTCATTTGTTTACTTTGCGATTGTTATTTGTTTATATAAACCCCGAAACTTTTGTATTTGAAACATTTTTCTATCTTAAACAATAAAGCGTGTAGACCGCGTTCAATAATAAACCGAACACCCTGAACCTTTTTTTAAAACATATTTACCTTTAACCCTTATAGACGACACTGGTAATTTTTTTTGTATGCAAAAAATATCTTCCACGTTTTTAAAAAATATCTAGATGAGTGTAAAGTTTATAATAACATTTACATCATAAATATATACATTTTTTTAATTACTACAACCTGTAGTTCAAGCACTGAGATGTTTAGGACATTTTTTGGTGTAAATTCAAAAGGGCTTAAGTATATTGAAATCGTTCGTTCATAACATTTGGTATTTGGGGGCTTTCTAAACAAGCACAAATATATAGCTCTATCTATTTAGCGGTCTAAAATGTAAAATTTGAGGACTGAAAAAACTTCTTGGTCACAAATATTTACAGTATTTTTAAATTATCAAGGTCATTAAAAATTTTAGCGCCGTAAATTAATCAAACATGGCTCAGTCAAAAAGGACGCAATTGGTCACTTATTGGTTAACATTGGTCAATATAAATAATAAAATGGTCAGCAAGATAAAAGGAGTTCTGTATTAAATAAAGACATTTAAGGACAAGAAAATTTTGTGAGTGGCCCAAAATTTAAAATTTTAGATTTAAAAAGCAAATTCTAAAAAACAATTAAAAATTGCGCATAAGTATTTATTATTTGGTCAAAAATACTGGAAATAAATATAAAGAGTTTAAAATTACAGGGTAACTAATTGCTACATAAAAATATTTAGCATCTTAACATTAACATTTGGAGAAAGTGATTTTGGGGGTGGAAAGGCGGTAACCAAAAAAAAAAAGTCTCCCGGTAGGTAAACAAAGCGGCTTAGGCGCCACCTCCAGCAAAAAACTTAAAAGGTCTTTTAGAACTGTTATTGGGAAAGAGAGGCAATTGCACCCTCCCCGCAGACTTTTAGTGCTATCGCTGTATATTTAAATACTTACAGCGAAACAAACATTTACTGTTTCATCTTAAAACCTCAATATGTTACACTGATTTGGTTTAGTTTAAAATTGAAAGAAGATTTTTATTTTGTATAATAATTATTCAGTAAATAAGATAATTAAATTGACATTTTCCTTAAATTATTTTTTTAATATTAAAATCTTTAGCATTTTTACTTTGTATTCCCCAAGTTATAAAGATTTTAAAAATGATAAAAAGTAAATACCTACAAGACAGTATTTAATTTTCTTAACTAAGACAGACAAAAATGTATATTACACTTTAACAAAGAACCTGGAAAAGTTCCAAGTCAGCAAAATTTGAATAAAGCATAATATAATAGCATTAGTCGCCATTGTTAGGAAAGGACATACTTAAAATATTTTATGAAAAAAAAATATAAATCTTACCTTTATATCAACTCCTTTTGAATTAACAAATAAATGCTGATTTTCATTTAACTAAAGTGTTTAAAATAAAAATTTTGTGTTTGCTTTTTTCTATTAATTATTATGCAAAATATTTGAAATTGTTATTATACCCGCTGTCAATAAATTTTAGACCCTGGGGCAGTAATGAAATTGACATTCATAATAATAACACGTTTAAAATATTTTTAGGGACTTCCTTCAGCTCCATCACGCTGGAACCCGCTTTAGAAAAAAAACTAATTTTTTAGCTCATTTATAACTACAAACGCTACTAATGATTGTAGTAAAGTTTAGTTTGTAGTACAATAATTACGCAGCTAATCTAATTAATATCGTTTTAAGCCAGAAAAGAAATAAAATTGCTTTAAAAACTTTTGGAGTACACTTCATATTAATTGTAGTTTACTGTAGCGACGAAAAAATCTTAATCCCATATAGGTCAAAAATATTTAAAAATAACATAGCTATGGGAAGACACAAAAATTATTCAAAACTTTTTAGCTCATTTTTAACCACAAACGCTACTAATGATTGTGATAAAGATTTTATTTTTGTAGTACTAATATTTAGGCAACTAACCTAAATAATATTGTACTAAACCAGAAAAAATAAAACTGCTTTAAAAACTTTTGGAATATACTTTATATTGTAGTTTATTGTAGCGACGAAAAAAATCTTAATCCCATTGAGCTCAAAAAAATATTTAAAAATAACATAACTATGGGAAGACAAAAAATTGGTCAAAACTTTTTTTTAGCTCATTTTTAACTACAAACGCGACTAATGATTGTAGTAAAGTTAATTTTTTGTAGTACCAACAATTACGTAGCTAACCTAATTAATATTATTATAAGCCGAAAAAAAACTGCTTTAAAACTCTTGGAATTCACTTTATATTGATTGCAGTTTATTGTAGCAACGAAAGAAAAAAATCTTAATCTCATATAAGTCAAAAATATTTAAAAATAACATAGCCATGGGAGAGACAAAAAATTGTTCAAAATTTTTTTAGCTCATCTTTACTACTAATGATTGTAGTAAAGTTTATTTTTTGTAGTACTAATATTTAAGCAACTCAGCCTAAATAATGTGTGCTAAACCAGAAAAAAAACTGCTTTAAGAACTTTTGAAATACACTTTATATTGATTGTAGTGATTTCAAAGTAGTTTTATTTCTTTTTCTGGCTTAAAACAATATTAATTAGAGTTATCTGCGTAATAATTGGTACTACAAAATATAGAGTTTACTACAATCATTGTAGCGTTTAGTTAAAACAGGCTGAGATTGGAAGTATTTTGTCTTTCTTATCAAACACTGCTATGGGATTAAGTTTTTTTTTCGCTACAATAAACTACAATCAATTTTGAGAATATTCCAAATTCTTACCGCAGTTTTATTTCTTCAGTGGCTAGAACAACATTAATTAAGTTAGCTGCGTAATTGTTGGTACTACAAAAAATAAACTTTACTGTCATTAGTAGCGTTGTAGTTATAAATGGGTTAAAAGTTTGAACAATTTTTTTTCTTCCCATAGCTATGTTATTATTAAATATTTTTTGACTTATTTGGGATTAAGATTTTTTTCGTCCTACAATGAACTACAATCAATTTTGAGTGTATTCCAAAATTTTTACCAGTTTATTTCTTTCGGCTTAGAACAACATAATTAAGTTAGCTGCGTAATTATGGTACTACCAAAAGAATAAACTTAACTACAATCATTAGTAGCGTTTGTAGTTATAAATGAGCTTAAAAACTTTTGGTACATTTCTGTACTTCCCAATGCTATGTTATTTTTAAATAGTTTTTGACTTATATAGGATTAAGATTTTTTTTCGTCGCTACAATAAGCTTCACGATCAATTTTGAGTGTATTTCAAAAATTGTAACGCAGTTGTATTTCTTTTTCTGGCTTAGAACAACATTAGTTGGGTTAGCTGCGTAATTATTGGTACTACAAAAAAATTAACTTTTCTACAATCATTAGTAGCGTTTGTAGTTATAAATAAGATAAAAAGTTTTGAACAAATTTTTTGTCTTCCCATAGCTATGTTATTTTAAAATATTTTTTGCCTTATATGAGATTAAGTTTTTTTTTCGTCGCTACAATAAACTACAATCAATTTTGAGTATATTCCAAAAATTTTAACGCGGTTTTATTTCTTTTTCTGGCTTAGAACAACATTAATTAGGTTAGCTGCGTTATTATTGGTACTACAAAAAAATAAACTTTACTACAATCATTAGTAGCATTTGTAGTTATAAATGAACTAAAAAAATTTTGAACAATTTTTTTGTCTTCCCATAGCTATGTTATTTTAAAATATATTTTTGCCTTATATGGGATTAAGTTTTTTTCGTCGCTACGTCGCTACAATAAACTACAATCAATTTTGAGTGTATTTCAAAAATTGTAACGCAGTTGTATTTCTTTTTCTGGCTTAGAACAACATTAATTAGGTTAGCTGCGTAATTATTGGTACATACAAAAATTAACTCTTTCTACAATCATTAGTAGCGTTTGTAGTTATAAATGAGATAAAAAGTTTTTAACAATTTTTTGTCTTCCCATAGCTATGTTATTTTTAAAATATTTTTGCCTTATATGGGATTAAGTTTTTTTTCGTCGCTACAATAAACTACAATCAATTTTGAGTATATTCCAAAAATTTTAACGCGGTTTTATTTCTTTTCTGGCTTAGAACAACATTAATTAGGTTAGCTGCCTAATTATTGGTACTACAAAAATAAACTTTACTACAATCATTAGTAGCGTTTGTAGTTATAAAATGAGCTAAAAAAGTTTGAACAATTTTTTGTCTTCCCATTGCTATGTTATTTTAAAATATTTTTTGACTTATATGGGATTAGATTTTTTTCGTCGCTACAATAAACTACAATCAATTTTGAGTGTATTCCAAAATTTTTAACGCAGTTTTATTTCATTTTCTGGCTTAGAACAAGATTAATTAGGTTAGCTGCGTAATCATTGTTACTACAAAAAATAAACTTTACTACAATCATTAGTAGCGTTTGTAGTTATAAATTAGCTAAAAAAACTTTTGAACAATTTTTTGTCTTTCCATAGCTACGTTATTTTTAAATATTTTTTGACTTATATGGGATTAAGATTTTTTTCGTCGTTACAATAAACTAGAATCAATTTTGAGTGTACTCCAAAATTTTTAACGCAATTTTATTTTTTTTTCTGGCTTAGAACAACATTAATTAGGTTAACTGCGTAATTATTGGTACTACAAAAAATAAACTTTACTACAATCATTAGTAGCGTTTGTAGTTATAAATGAGCTAAAAAATTAGGTTTTTTCCAAAGCGGGTTCCAGCGTGATGGAGCTCTTCCTTTTGACGAGACTACCACCAATATTTATACCGTTATATATGGAAGCGGTGCTTTAACCCAGCCTGTCAATGTTAAATGTTTCGGGTGTCGAACTAGGCGAACGTGTCACTTTTTTTGTCGGATAAGTTTACCACAATGTTTTACATTTATTTTTTAAAAATTGTGCCAAAAATCAGTATATAAAAGTATTACTAACCATAAGATCCATGGACATGTTTTGGGTATCGGATTAAGCCGGGTTTCGTAACTGTAACCCCTACGATTTTTGGCACAAAATTTAAAACTTTCATGTAAAACACTGTAATAAACTTGTCAGACGAAAAAAGTGATGCGTTCGTCCAGTCCGACACCCGAAACATTTGAAATTGTCAGGCTGGGTTAAAGCGCCGCTTTCATATATGGCGGTATGAATATTCGTGGTAGACTCGTCGGGACCATAGGGTCTAATAACGGTGACTGTTCGATATATCGGGACGTATGGCAACCCTATCATAACCTAATAATGCAATAGCAATATTTAACTCCTAATATTTTAAAAACTGCTGACTTTTAAATAAGGACTGATATAACAACTAAAAGTGAAATAAAAATAATAACATTTAATTTTCAAATAAAGTTCGTTTTACTGCATATCACGTGACCTAGATGTTCAATTGTTTTTTGATATTAGCATGATAATCAGCGAAAAAAGATACAATTTTTGCCGTGTTAACCAAACTTTTATCTCTTATTATATATATATATATATATATATATATATATATATATATATATATATATATATATATATATATATATATATATATATATATATATATATATATATATATATATATATTATATATATATATATATATATATATATATATATATATATATATATATATATAATATAATTTAAAAAAAATAATAAAGAAAACTTTCAAATACTCCTGTACATTAACTATTTGAATTATTTTGTATGTTTTATTTTTACCTCTTTTTAATTACATAAAATTTTTGTTACATGTAACAAATTTTATACAAGGGAAAAAAATACATAGATTTTTTAAATATTATTTTAAGCTTAATAATGCCTTAAAAGAGGGGAAAACGTCGCCAGAATAAAAAAAAAATATTATTTTACATTTTTTGTTCTTTTATTGGGAACGTTTAAAAAAAAAACATAATTTTTGTTGAACCCTATATATCCTAATAGAAAAAGAATTTAAATAAAAGATACAAAATTATCTTAACAAAGTGGTGTTTTTATTTCTTTAATACATTAAAAATAAAAACGTTAGGGCATGTAAATGAATTACGTTTCTAATGGAAATTAAAAATTATTATTATTTAGATTTGCATTGCCATATTTCAAAACCTAATTGAAACAGGTATATAAAATGTGGTATTTTTTTAAAGGTTTTTAAAATATCTTTTAAGAGTGCAATAATATATAGGGTGTTCCATTAAAAAACATACTTTTTGTCGTACCCTAGTATATCTTAAGAGGTAATAAAAATCTGATAACTTATTTATAAACTACATAATCAACCCAAAATACTAATAATTTTTAAATATTTTGTAATATAAAAAATAAAAAAGTTAAGGGCGGGTGTAAATTTATAACTTGACACCCGGTACTTTGTTACCTAAATATTTTACAATATAACATATTAAACGTATTACAAATAACATATTTATTGATTGGGACTAATTTTTACACCCGTGATTTAAATTGGAACCTTCCTTCTGGCTTTTAAAATATAATTTTATAATAAAGTAAGAATATAAAAACTGTAAAATTTTAAAAGAATTTGCAATAAAAATATCTTTATTTATTTACAAAAAACCAATAGATGCGTCTAAATGTTGCACCCAGTATAATGGGATGACCCATATATTAATCATTTGTTTCTTCCTGTTTAAATTATTTGTTAGTTTTATGGTCTTCGAGATTCCAATAAAGAGAGTTTAATTTGGGACACTGGGTATAATTAATAATAAACAACCGTATTTGAAATTAAATCTTAAAGTCAATATTCATTAGACTTAGGGCATATTCAAACTTTCAAGTCAAGAATTCAGAAACTCAATCCGCAAGTTAGAGCTTTAAGACAATTTAATTAAATTAATTACTTTTCTTAATAAGCTAAAGTAAATATTATGACAAAGACTAAACCGATAAAATGTAATTTGGTTTTTCTGTATTTTTCTGATAATTTTTTCTTTTAATTTTTAAAGGAACAAGAGAAAGAATAAAATAAAATAAAATGAAGGATAAAGGTTAGTAAAGTAATGTGGTCATTTATTTTACCGAATATTATTAGATATGTTTCCTAAAAACATGATGTTCGTTATACTGGTTAGAGACAAGGCGCAGGTGGGTCAAATTTTGTGAGCAACTAATTGTGCATTGCTATACAACGTGTAAAAAGATCTATTCAATAGTAAAAATGCCACAAGCGTCATAAAATAAGGACGGCAATCAACTATTGCTGTCTAGACGCGTCGTTTAAATCGTATGCGAGCAAAAAAGAGGAATAATTGAAAGGGGGACAGAACTGACGACGCCGTGGCATTTTTACTATTTTACGTTTTTATACAATTACCATAAACAATTTTTATGGACAGACTTTAACAATGGTAATATGTTTCTACTTTTGCTAAAAAAATATGTATACAAATATTTATTGCAAAAACAATTTAATATTAAAATAACATTTTGCCACGACCTTTAAAAATACTGTTTTTTAATTGTTAACATAAAGATAAAGTACTTTATTCAAGTATAATACATAAAGTTTAAAAAAAAATAACTTTTTGACGTGACAACGTCTTATAATTCGATGGACCCGGCTGCACCCACCAAAAAACATGAATTATGCGGCGTTACCTCGCGAGTTCCATATAAGGCTTGGAGTGCAAGTAAAAGCGCGGAACGAGCGACAGCGAGGCACAATCTCCGGGTTCGGCAGCATTTGACATCTGTTACTCTCTTTCTTAAAGCGGGTTTTACACCTGACAAGTAATTGATCAATTAATTAAACAAGTGCTTGTTCAAGTGACTTGACGGTTAAAAATGTTTTCAACTTATTAATCAAGTAGATTGCTCAAGTACTTGTCATCAACTTGACCATTATGTAATTAGTTAATAGTTAAAATAACCATAGAAAACCATTTGATGAAACTGAAAATAAATTTGATAATAAAGAAAAGAAAAACTTATCAATTTCTTTATCAAATATTTGACAAAGTAATTGAACAAGTTTTTGATCAATAACTTGTCAGGTGTAAAGCCCGCTTAAGTGAGCGTGCAGTAAAAAGTAAATGTGTTGTCAATTGTTTATAGCAACGATAATTGCGGCGATAAAGATAATGATTATTTCGACGTTGTCACGTTCAACTATCGTCAGTAAACCGACTTGGCAGACAACAAATTTTTTACACTTTAATAGTTTTTTTCACATTTTGAATTAGTCTTTTGTCTTCATGCCCACCACAACTTAAATATTAATATTTGCAATGTAACAGTAAACGCCACATCAACTGAACCAAACCGTCAAGTTACCTTTGATTTCGTCATTATTTCTTTTAGTTTATGTGTCAAGTAGTTTGAAAATTTAACAGTTTGCGAATAAATTTAATAAAAATTATTTAATTAATAGTAATAATAAATTTTGAATAGGGTAAGGTAAGGTATATTCGTGATATAGGTAAATTAGTGATAGATTTTTAATAATCTGCCACGATCTTGCCTATTGCGTTAGGGCAGCAGTTTTCTAGCCGTGTGTAGTCGAAAGACGTAGCAACAAGGAACGCACTTGCAAATTTAGATGCGCCATCTTTCTGACGGCTGACAAAACTATTTGTTTTACAGTGCTGTTTTTCCTAATGCCGGAAATAAGTAAATTGTGCTTGCTTGTTGTTTGTTTATTTTTTGTGGAAGTTGCAAAGGTAAGGTCTTAAAATTAGCGTATTTTGTTGACTATAAGTTGCCTAACAACTCTGCGAAGTAATACAAGAAATTTTTGACATTCGTTTTTTGTAATTGCTTAAGACGTGAGACGGTTTTCTTACGTTTTTTAACGTTCCTTTGCGCGGGAAAATTTATTCGTTTGTTCGCTGTGAATTTTGTCAGCTGTTATTCGTCATTTCCTAATAGATATAATAAATTAGTAAACTTTATGTATTAGTTAATTAATATGCCTTAGATTTTTTAACATCCAGGATACCACGAACTTACCTATGTCTTTATTTTCAGTATTAGGATGCCTAAAATAACTAAGGGAAAGTATCGCCAGTATGAAATATCTGAATTGCTTGAAGCTGCAAGACTTGTGACAGAGGAGAAAATGTCAATCTACAAGGCAAGTAAACAAAGTGGTATCCCCTGGAGCACACTAAAGGATTTTTTAACAAAAAATGAAGGTGATAATCGCCAAGTCGCCAAATTGGGAAGGCCGTTTGCTCTTACAGCAGAACTCGAGACGCAATTATTTAATTACATTATAAAAATGCAAGAACTCGGTTTTGGATTAACAGTTCAGATGATAAGAAAAATAGCTCATGAACTTGCCAAACAGGTTGGAAGGGATAATTTCTTTAATGTAGCAAATGATTCCGCTAGTAAATGGTGGTGGACTCAATATAAAAAAGATTTAACTTAACGCTTCGTGTTCCTGAAAACCTGGCTGCTTATAGAGCCTCAATGTCCAACCCTGAAATAATGGAGGACTTTTATACAAAATTGGAAGCATTAATGGTTAGGCTTCGAGTCCAAAATAATCCCGATCGTTTGTGGAACTGCGACGAAACTGGACTTTCCTATGTTGTCAAACCAAATAGAGTAGTAACTTCGATTGGAAAGCGCTACGTCTACAAAGAGCATATGCCGACAGAGGGGAGTCTCAAACCATGATGGGATGTATTTGCGCCAATGGAACATGGATTCCTCCTTTAATTATTTTCAAAGGTGTCCGTTGGAACGACAATTTAAAGCGTGACTGCCTGCCAAATGCGCAAATAAAGCTTTCTCCAAAAGGATGGATCAACAGTGACATCTTTTTGGACTGGTTTCGGTTCTTCATTGCATCAATTCCACCTGCTCGACCGGTTATTTTACTAATGGATTCACATGCATCACACATTAATCCGGAAGTTATATCGCTTGCATCAGAAAATGGTATTTACTTAATGATATTTCCGGCCCACACTAGCCATTTGTTACAGCCGCTAGATGTGGGCATTTATAAATCATTAAAAGCTCACTGGGCAAGAAGCTTAAATGATTTTATGAAAGAAAATGCTGAGAAGCCTAACAGAACTAACTTTCATACCATATTAAATCCAGCGTTCATCTCATATCATCACATATTGTCTCTACCAACAAAGCCTTCTACTGCAAAACCCAATCGAAAGAAACGTGATTCAAGAGCCAAGTGCCTAAATTTACAAACTAATGTGCCTCCTTCATCAGTCGATGAACCATCCACGTCATCATGTCTTCCCACATCACCAACTCCCATGATTCCTTCGAAATCGCCAGACACAGCTCACCGAAAATCTAAGAAAACGCTTTCAACGGGTTCTGAGGATGATGACTGGGACTGTGGAATGTGTGGTAGCAGTTATTCTGTAGATGTTAAGAAAAAAACGGGGCCATGTGGGTCCAATGCTCTTACTGCCTTGTTCCATACCACGTTAAGTGCCAGTGTTCTGATGCCAAAGAGGATGTTTTCATGTGCGATATGTGTGGTAACAATGAAGATACTGATGATGATTATTGTGATGAGAACTGAAAAGTTGCACCTAAATTAATGTATTATAAGTAGAAGTATCACAGTATTATTTAAATTTTTCTTTACTTTAATGTTTGTAATATATTTTTTATTTATTCAACTTATTTTATTTTTTATTAGAAATCTTTCTAATGCAATAATTGCAATATCACGAATTTACCTTACCTCTATCACGAAATTAAATATCCGTGTCACGAAATTACCGCACCGAAACAAGATATTTTGTTAATTTTTTTATTTATTTTTGCCAACTTTTTATTAAAAATCGTAACAGCAGCCTATTCCCAACTAGTAGGTATTTCTCTCTATAATATTATTACTACTCAGAATTGAATCCATTTACTCTGATAAATCAAAAACCTTAAATTGTCACGAATATACCTTACCTCACCCTACTAAGAAATTGAAAAGGAATTTATACTGTTTAGTATTATTTCTACAAAAGTAAGTAAGTACCTTCAATTTTCTAAAATTAAATCACGGCATAGTTATGAAGAAGATAATTGTCTTTTAAAAAATAAGAAGGCTATAATTTTTTGTTGCAATATAATGACTGTGCTGCAAAAATTAGAATTAGTAAGTTTAACTAAATAAAACATGTATAAACTGGTAACTTGGAAAATTTTTGTACGGTCGTAGAAAATATAGTAAATATGTAATACATGTATAAAGTGATTTTTGTTTACTCATGGGATTGCCGCACTTGCCTAACTGCTCGTGCTCTCCATTTGTAAAAAAGTATCACTTTATGCACTTGTTACATAAATTACTACTTTCTACAAACGCTAGAAATAATGATAGTTTTTTAATCATTTTCTCATCAATCTTAGCGACTTTATAAAACATTCAATTTCGAGTTAAGTTTGGAAATATTTATATCATAATTATTTTTACCGGTTTAAAGTACCTGTTTTCTTCTTTTTATCTGTCTTTGCTGGTACAGGTTAAGTACTAACTAATCAGAACTATTCTTTTTAATTCGTGGTTTTAGTTCCAGACTAGGATTCTCGAACCGCCGTTTTTTATTTCTCATAGTTTTTCAATGTTTTACAAACCTATTTTACAATGTAAGACCTTTTTTTACACAGTTAAAGCAATTGTTAGTTTACAAAATATACACGTTAAACAACACAAAAACATAACCCTAACTAAATTTAAAAACAAAACATGTTTAAAATTATATTTTACAATAAGACTTGCGCATTCGCCAAAACACAAGACCGCGAAAGCGCTATTCGCAAGTTCAATATATTGTAGATCTCAACTTCCTGATGAAATGTTCTTATGGACACAATGTGCGAACGCCTCTAGTTTTAGCGTTAAAGAGCCTTAAAGTTGGATATTTGCTAATTTGAGATTTCAAGTACCTTTAATAATTTTAATTTATTTTCTATCTTATTTAAGCTTTTCCAAAACAAATTTTTATAGTTATATCGTATTGTGTACATTGTTCTTAAAATTATTTAAGGAGGTGATTCTTGGACTCATTTAAAGCAAAAATCTTTTTATTCGTCCTAAATGTCTTAACTTTTAAGATACAGAGTGTTAAAATTTCCAAAGAAAAATCTATATTTTTAATATCTTAACAATTTTGTTTTAAATTTGACATTATTATTAGTGGCGCTAAAAAGGTTATTTATTACTAACTTAATTACATTTAATAATTCCAGTGGCGTCTCGAGAGGCAACTAAGGGAATATTTCTAATAAGAAAACGGTACGCCACTAACTGTAAATATGTGTAAAATTTTGTGTTTTCTAGATTAGGCAAATGGAAATACAGCTTTTATGTTTTTTTTCGTATCTTGTTTAGTTTAAGAGTAAAAATAAATAAAAATCATTTAATTGTAGATTTTTTGACCATTAAAGAAGCATTTCGAAATTTACTCTTTTAAAAATTAAATTTTATATGTTTTATTTGCAATTATGTAACAAAAATAATTATTATTTATTTAAATAGGGTTATTATTCAGTATACCAGTTTTTACTAAAATAGGTGTTTTTAAAATTGTTTGCTTTTTTGACAATGTTAAGACCCTGTATCTAAAAAATTAGGACGTTTAGGGCACATGTCCAAGAGGTAAAATTTGTAACTTTGTTTGTTTTTTGTTTGTTTGTAAGGGCTAATCTTTGAAAATACTAAACCGATTATAAAAATTATTTTACAATTAGAAAGCTACACTATTCAAGGGTGCTATAGGCTAAATTTTATTATTATTTACCAAAAAGTTAAAAAAAAATGGCATATGTATATCAAGTCAGCGGAAAAATATAATAAACCCCCAACGGAGTCGCCTAGTGTTTTATAAAACATTAAAAGAGAATAATAATGTTTGGTAAAACCTAGTTTACTTTTATACTACAATCCAGAAACTAATATATTGTTTCGGTAAAAAAACATAAGTTTTTATGAATCTTTTTGAGCACCCTATGTATGTATATCTTAATAATTTGAAATTTTGCATTATCACTTTATTTGCTAAAGTTAATAGTATAAACATAGACAGCATTGTAAAAAGAACATTCCAAGACCACCTTGTTTTTTTCACTCTGTATATTTTGACGATACCAAAATGTATTTATATCTTTTACCACAATACTATTTTAAAAAATTAATAATTTGTTAACAATTGTTAATTTTTTATATTTTAAAAGTAATTTTATTTTTGCGTTTTAGGCAACTCCAAAATTATTTTATATGTTTCGACGCCACTGCTATTAGAAACATCCTACATAAAAACTTTTAATATGTTTTACTTTTTTATATAACATCCTATAGGTATGCATCCAAAGATATTCTGTAGAAGCTTTAGTCAAACAGAAAATGAATTAAAATTATAAAAATCTCAACTTTGCAAATATCCAAATTTAAGCCTCTATAACTTTAAAACTTGGGGCGATGGCACTTTCTGCCCATGGGAACATTTAATCGGGAAGTCGAAATCAATAACATATAAAATTAACATAAAAAAATACCAAAAGCCACTTTCGAATTGGGCGGGGTCTTTTTGCTGAACACTGAACACCTCTATAGTGGGGTAGCTAGAGGTATCAAGGCCCGCGTCGGAAAAAAGTCGGGGCCCATGGTACATCTGTAAATTAATTTTTATTTGTTTAACAAAATCCGGAACCAAAAAAAAAAAAAGATTTTCACCTTTAAAACGGAGCCCTTCTACTATAACATGCTAAAACTTTATTAGGTCGTGGCCCCCTTTTTTACCTTTTTCTTTTTGGACAAAAAAATACTTAAAATACAACATGGCATTTTATATTTGTATACTATCTTTTTTGTTTTTTGGAAGCCCTTTCAAACTGGAACGCCTCCCTTTCCCTAGGGTAATGCACTTCTAGAAAAACCAATCAAACACTAACTGAAATGCTAGCAGTAAATGGTTTTAATTTATTTAAGGAAATGTATGTTATTTAAAATTAAAATAAAATAAAATTTCGCACATAACGTGATACAAAACCTACTGCAGTTTCAATCAATCAAAGCAACCAAAAAGAGATTAAAATCCATAAAAAATGCATTAAATTTAAAAAATCGTACGCTTTTATAAAGCTGGCTTTTTAAAATTTCTAGGAAAAAGTTGAAAACAAATCAAGTTATCTACAAGGCAATTAAAATTAAAATTAACTTTCCGAGAAGCTTAAATTAAACTGAACGTGGTAGAAGGTAATAAATAAAAACGAAATTAAAAAAACTTTCTTTTAAATATGTACCCAAAATATGTCTTAATTATGTCACTTTTAAAAGTAAAGAAGATTAAATATTTTGACAATTAAAAACTTAATTAGACATTTTAGAAAATTAAAAGCATTATATTTTATCTTATTCAGAGCTCATAAAAGCTGGTATAAAGCCCACTGAGACTATGCTAGAAATCGTGAATGACAGGTCATTAGATATTAAATATTTTTTAGTTTCCAATACTCTCTAACTACTAAACATGGACACACTAACGACCAGACAAAGAACGAATATATTCAGAAACCGCTTACTGTTTAACTATAGCAATAAAAAAATGGGTATGTTTTTGTTTGCTCATAATGAAACTTTTTGATTAAAGGTCTGACCACACATAACCGTACCAAGAGCGCATTAAACCCGGATTTACAGTTAGAAAGAAAAGTGAGACAAATTAAATCGGAAAAATTCAAAAGCATTTTTATTAAGCTAAGTTTACTGTTTTATGTATGTATCAAAGTCGGTCTATACAGTGTGTCCAAAATTGGTAGGGAATGTATTGGGATATTGGAAACTAAAAGAGATAGAAAGACGGTTAAATGAGGAAAGTTATAGACCATTTAACCTTTAATTTAATGCGGTTTTGATGACGGCCGTATCTCGTTTGGTTTTTGAGTTATTTTGAAAGAACTAAAAATGTGCATTTTAGAAAAAGTGCTGTAGTTTTTTATTTCAAATAATTTTTGGAATCCGTAAAAACATTGTTAGGGCAACTTTTTAAGAGGAATACATTTCTGTATTTAGATTTTAATTTTAACGTTTCGGTTTTAAGATATCATCATCAACTTTGTTTTTCTTATGGCCGCCATTTTGTTTTTCTACATTTTCAAAGAGCGTTTTACTCCCTTTAAAATGATGTGTAACACTTAACTAAAATTTTTTTGTTTTATGTCAAAAACATTAAAAATCATTTTTTGGTCGAGTTGGCCATGACTGCCTCTAGAAACAATTGCGAAAATGTCGTTGCTAAGACGAAGTTGTCAAATATTCTCATTTAGTTACATATTTTATTGTGTTATTGGAAAATTGTGTTAAACGTATCCACAAAAATGCCGGAAATTTTTCAAACGAAGAAATATTTGACATGTTAGTTATTTATATTAAAAATCACAGAAATGCGGAGAATGCAGCAAACAATTATTTGGAAAGTTTTCCCGAAAGACATCAACCTGGAATAAAAATGTTCTCCACACTTACTACCAACCTACTTGCATATGGAAGTTTTGAAAAACCTAGACCAAAAGAGTATCAAAAAATAATGAAGCTCGAAATAGAAATATTCAAGAATATTTTGCCGATAATCCTACATCTTCTACACGAGTTGCAAACGGCGAACTTAACATTCCGAAGTCAACCATACATCACGTTTTAAAATTATCCCATTATCGCCCATATAAACCTCACCCTTGTACAAGGGCTTAATGAGGGTGATTTTCAAAGAAGACTTCAATTTTGCCATTGGTATCGTAATAAATGTGAAGAAAACCCAATTTTTTAGAAAAGTTTTATGGACGGACGAAAGTCATTTTACAAATTGTGGCGTATTTAACAAACATAACCACCATTACAGGGCTGTAGAAAATCCCCAATTACGGGAACAACGTAGACTGCAAGTTCGATTTGGCTTTAACGTATGGTGCGGAATTTATGGTAATAAAAACATATTAGTTATTATTTTTATTTTTTTTATAATATATTTTTTTAGCAAATCACTTAATTGGGCCTTTTATTTACGAGCAGACACTGAATGGCCAAAGATATCTTGAGATGCTGCAAAACGAAATAATTCCAGCAATTAGGGAAGTAGTTCCACCAAATGATTTTAACAATTTGTGGTTTCAATAAGATGGATGTCCCGCTCACAATTCTAGGGAGGTGCACACATTTTTATCGGAAACTTTTGGTGAGAGAATTATCTCAAACAATGGGCCTGTTCGGTGGCCTGCCAGGTCTCCAGACATCACTCCTTTAGACTTTTATTTATGGGGTTATTTAAAAAATGAAATATATGAATTTGATCCTCCTGAAAATGTACAAGTTCTTGAAGACCGTTTGCGGGATGTCCTATTAAGTATAAACAGAAACACTCTTAACCGCGTTACCAGAACTGTTTTAAAGAAGTGTCAAAAGTGCATTGAAAAAAACGGTGGACATTTTGAACTGTAGCGTTATTTTTGGCAAAATTATTATTTTTTTTATTATTTTATTAATATTTATTAGTTCCTGGTTTGCAACTCATGTAGAAGATATAGGATTATCGGCAAAATATTTTTGAATAATTCTATTTCGATTTTCGGTATTTTCTTGATACTATTTTGGTCGAGGTTTTTCAAAACTTCCATATGCAAGTAAGTTGGTAATGAATGTAAAGAGCATAGTTTTTCTTAGGATTTATATTTTTTCCAATTGTTAGTGCAAATTAAAAGAAGATAAGTTTGATTTTTGTATTGTTATAGGTTGAGTTAAACACAATAATATAAAAAAGTAAATATACTAATTTTTGGTAGAAAGTACAGCTTTATATTATTATTATTAAATATTTTAATCTGTCATTACAAACAAAGTAAATCTCCGTCTTTGTTTGGGTACATAGGCTTTTAAAAATCAAAAATAGTTTTTTAACATAGTTTATTTTTAGGAATCAAATGGCAATTGTTTATAAAGCTATTTTCCTATGCAGTCATGGCCAACTTAGCAAAAATATTTTTTTCTCTTTTTGACATTAAACAAAAACATTTTAATAAAGTGTTGCACATCATTTTAAAGGGAAAAAAACGCTCTTTAAAAATGTGCAAAAACAAAATGGCGGCCATAAGAAAAACAAAAGTTGATGATGATATCTTAAAACCGAAACGTTGAAATTAAAATCAAAATGCATGAATGTATTCGTCTTAAAAAGTTGCCCTAACAATGTTTTTACAGATTCCAAAAATTATTTTAAATAAAAAACTACAGCACTTTTTCAAAAACGCACATTTTCAGTTTTTTCAAAATAACTCAAAAACCAAACGAGATACATCCGTCATTAAAACGGCATTAGATTAAGCTTTAAATGGTCTATAACTTTCCCCATTTAACCATCTTTCTATCTCTTATGGTTTCCAATATCCCAATACATTCCCTACCAATTTTGGACACACTGTATAGGGTCACGACATTCGGCCATATTGCTTTGACGTGTTTTGACGTCACATCTCCCATTTTTCGACCATGTTGTTCAGTGCCGGAGATATACAGTTTATTGTATTAGTAGAACAACCGTTTACACAACAGTTTTTAATTATTATTAAGTTGTAAATTCTTTTACTTTAAATAAAAAATATTTGGAATTACATCTTTCAACAAATATCACTTCCAAAACAATGCAAAATTAAATGCGCAAATTCTAGACGCCACTGGATTGAACATCAGCTTTGATTTTACCCAGTCTTGCCAACTTTTCTCCGTGGAGTGCCCTTCCTTGCGTCCCCGACCCTGAACCGCCTAAAAGTTAAGGATGTGTCGCAACCTTATAAATATAAACTAACCTTGGTATATATTATCTTCTTGTTTAAATAAAACGAATTTTCCTACCTATTTCTATTCCTTATTTTTATATAAACTTTGATTGTAGTATACGTAAAACTGTCTTACCTTATTTAAAAGGTTTATTTAACCATGAGGTTAAATTTAAAGCGTAGTATAACCGACTCATATTACTGCAATTTATTAAATACAAAACTGTTTGCACCGCATCCCCTACATTTCACCAACGAGACGCACGGATGCGGGCTCATTGCGGTTATCTGTCGCCAGACCTTAAAACGTTAGGACAAAATATTACTTTTAAGATTAATTTTTAAATTGTAAGTGTAATACAACATTAAAGGGGTAAAGTTTAAATAAAATACATAACATAAACAAATGTTAACTTGCTTCATACTCATTTTCACGCATTGGCCAAAATTTTCCAAGAAGCTTTTAAAGTAGCAAGACCTGTGATTACGTATACATGGTGAGTTTTTATGTTTAGTAAAGATATCTCAGCTGCAGCTATCGGGATGGTTAAATGGGAAATGAGTTGTACTTTTTAAAGCTTAGTTTAAATCAGTTTTTGTTTTGCAAGAAAAATCATGTCTTACTAGATATTTTGTATAACTAAAGACAATTTTTTCATTTTGTACATAAACTTAAAAATTGCCCTTTAATTTATTGATTTCTTTTCATGTTATGTCATTTTTTTACCATGAGTCATAAACAAATTACCGTAACAAAAATAAACGTCATGATTAAAATTTTATTTTTTTATTCAAAAATGGAAAAAATACATGGGTAAAAAAAAGGTTTAAAAATAAGCCAGTTTACCAAATTTATATTTTTTTGGGTCATTTCTAAGTCTCTCTTTAAAGGACCCCGCTCAATTCTTATAAAAACTGGCTTTCGGTTAATTAAAAAAAATCATAATAATATTTTTGTGAATCCCATCCTCCTGATTAAAAGTTCTTAAGGGCACAATTCCCGATCGTCTCTAGTTTAAGGGTTATATAGCTTTAAAGTGGGATATTTGCTCAGTTGAAATTTTAAGTTCCCCTATGATTTTAATTTCTTTTCTATCTTACTAAGGCTTCCACAAAACATCTTTTAATAAATACCTATAGAATATTATATAAGATATTAAAATATTTAAAAAGTTTTTATATACGATGTTTCTTGTAGCAGCGGCGTCGGAACATATAAAATTATTATAAAGTTACCTAAAGTACACCAACTTAAAAAAGAAGAACAAACGGTTAGAATTTATTAATTTTTAAAATAATAAACTATAGACTTATTTAAAAGATATAATGACATATTGGTGCCATCAAAATATACAAGGTGGAAAAAACAAGGTGACCTTGGATTGTACTTTTACTATGCTATCTAAGTTTATATTATCAACTTAAGCAAATAAAGATTAGGTATGTTGTTAAAACTAATATAGCTAAAATTCAGAAGTATACGATTTAAAAGAAACAAAAAATGCTTATTATACTTCCACATTATACAGGGTAAATTATAAAGGTGCTTCTGAACTTTATTTTTGCTCTTTGTTGATTTTCTTATCATCAACCAAAAATGTTTTAAAAATAGTCCTTTTATTACCTTTGTCAAAGTTACATATCTTAAAGCTGTAGACACTTGGGTCTACTTATACGGAGGTTACAAATTTAAAGTCCACTCTTACTGCCTTTTCACATTAGCGGAAGACAGAAAGTTTGGCGACGGACCGACGCTATCAAAGTGTATGGAGTCTTATGAAACCATTCACACGTTAAGAACGCGAAAAGTTGGCTGTGCGTGTGAAAGGTCTCATAAAGTCTCGGGCACTATAACCAGCGTCACCGTCGCATAAAGATCAAAGACAGCGCTCTCACATTTTTCGCTCAACGCTGGTCACCAACGCTGTCTGATTCCTAAAACTCCATACACTATGATAGAGTCAGTTCGTCGCCCAACTTTCCGTCTTCCGCTAGTGTGAAAAGGCACTTACGATCTTGGAAACGGCAGGGTTAGTTAAATTTGGGTGAAACTGCACATTTAGTCAAAGAGCCTGTGAGCGGCAGACCTTTGTTATTTTTAAAAGCTCAAAGTTTGTTACTAAATGCTTCCAACATAGGTAGAAGTAATGGTAGGCTATAAAGTTTGACTCACAGTGGCTTTGGCAGGTACTAGGTATCAAAGGTAAGTGAATTGAAACTTAGCATTCATCATTTTGTAAAAGCAGAATCAGTGACGGCTCGCGGGTTTAAAAACAGGTGTGAGTGCAAGAAGGGAAAAAAGCGCCTTTACCATTTTAGCAAAATTAAAAATACTTAACTATTAAAAGTCTAAGTAAAAAGTCTTAATATCTAAACTTACCTAAAATTTATACACCAAATTAATCCTTCTATCTTTAAATGCGGCAAATTTATTAATTATATCTTCGGTAATTTTCTAGAAACCTGCGGCAACTCCGATTTTAACGAAATTTGGTATACAGGGGTTTTTGGAGTGCTGATCACGAATCTGATGAGATTCTTTAATACAAAAATAATGTAAAATACGTAAAAACAGGGCTTTCAAAATTAAAATCAAATATTGCGTACCACTTTTGCTTTAATTGTGTGCAAAAAGATGGGGGAATGTTGTAAAAATACGATTAGTTTAAATTTCAAGTCTGATGATGAATATCTCAAGAACAAAACATTTCCGCCAAAAATTCTGCTCCCAAGAAACCCCCATACCCAATTTTGTCAAAATCGGAGTTGCCGCAGGTTTCTAGAAAATTACCATATCTTCATAAAATGGTTGAGTTTTTATCAGTTCCTGTAAAACCCCTGTGATAAAGGTGCTTTTGGGGAGCTTGAAATAAAGCGACTTGTTTCAACTATTCAAAACTAAACTCTATTCTTAATATTAAAATAATATAATTACATTGGCAGAAAATGCTTACATACTAGAAATTACAAATTAAACATATTGCACATATTGTCCTACATATACATGTTCGGTGAACTGCTATGAACTCTAATTGGGTTAATATACAATATGTTAAAACCTCAATATTATGAATAATTATAATCCCAAGAATAATTATAATAACTTAAATTTACCCTTATTATGCTACACCTCCTAAAAAATAAAAAAAAACAAGAAAAAAATGTTTAACCTATTTATCATAAAACAATTTCGTTCTATTTTTATGGACTTCTACTATTTTATTACCTATCTTAATTAAAACATTAGGAGTCTTGTCTTCAAGAACAATAAATGGGCCTTTAAAAATTGGATCACTTTTATCGCCAGAATTATTTCTAAGTAAAATTTTATCTCCAACTTCGTAATTTATTAATTTAGTATTTTTTTATCGAAATAAACCTTTCTTTTCTGTTTTGAGTGTAATAAATTATTTTTAGCGTCGGACCAAGCCGTTTGTAATCGGTATTTTAACTCAGAAGGGTAATCGTCAAAATTGTAAAGTGGGTCAATTTTATTAACAATATTGGATGGTAAATTACATGTTTTCCCAAACACTAATTCATAAGGTGTATATTTTGTTTCAGTGTGTACACTATTATTGTATGAAAAACACCAAAATTGAAGCCACGAGCTCCAAGATTCTGAATTTTTAGCTGTTTGTATTCGCAAATATGCGTTTAGATGTTTGTGAGAGTTTTCGAGAGATCCCAAAGTTTCGTGATGATATGCCGTAGAAGACAGTTGTTTAATTTTCAAAATTTTACACGTTTCTTTTAAAGTTGAGCACACAAATTCAGTACCTTGGTCAGAAACTATACGTTTTGGAATACCATATCTCAAGATAAAATTATTAACAAAACTTCTTGCTAAACTTGTTGATTCCTTTGTTTTTAAGGGATAACACTCCACAAACTTTGAAAGTTCACATTGTAACGTTAAGACATACTTATTACCTTCATTATCCTCTTTTAAAGGACCAACTATATCTAAATAAATGGTTTGAAATGCTGAAGATGCCGTTGTCGTGACTGACATTGGTTGAATATTAGGCCTAGAGTGTTTAAAACGTTGACAGTCATTACAACGCCTAACGAAATCTTCAACATCCCTATGTAAAGTAGACCAAAAATAATATCGTTTAATATTATTATACATTCTATTCATTCCAGCATGACCTCCGGTCGGCAGGATGTGAAAATCATTAAGCACTATTTTCTTTTTCTCTAAGTCAGTTATTTTCTGGACGTCCTTAATTATACATATTTTAAAACATTGTTTTTTCACTTCTAATATATTATCCATTATATTCTTTATTAATTGCGCATTTTCTTTATTTTTTATAATAACTAATTCCGGAATATTATATTTTTGCATATTGCATTTAGATCTCTCAACGATGTATCTTGTACGAGCGCCGATCGAGAATCTAAACTATGCTTTATATAAATTATTTTTCTTTTTCAATAAATATAAAGTTGCCTAATTGCAAATCAATTGCTTGTTCCTTTATGAATTTTTCAAAATCTTCGCCTAAAAGAGAACTTAATTCATAAGAGTCTTTTGGACGTTTTAATAGTTCTACAACTCCAGGGTGATCAAGCCTGTCGTTAAAAGAATTATCAAAATCGACCTTATTCTCAGTCTGATTTAGAGTTCTACTTTGTTGTCGAGTTATGGCAAACATTGTCTGCTCGACTGTTTTTGACATATTTTTTAATTCTTCACACGAAAGTTCTATTCGCGATAGTGCATCAGCAGCTACGTTACTCTTACCTTTTATATATTTTATATCAAAGTCATATTCCTCGATAAGTAACCTAAACTTTGTGAGTCTACTGGATGGATTAGCCATACCAAACAGATATACTAAAGGACGATGATCTGTATAAATAACAAATTTCCTACCGTATAAATAACAAGAAAAATGCTTAATTCCAAAAACTATGGCTAATAACTCTTTTTCTATTGTAGAATATAGTTTTTCGGCTTTATTTAAAACTCTACTCGCGTAAGCTATAGGCATGTCGTCATTATTCGAAAGAATCGCACCCAGGCTATGACCTGAAGCATCGGTTTTTAAAATAAAGAGTATTATCTGAAGAAAAGTTAGGATATTGTAAGACAGGAGGGTTAATTAATGCTGTTTTTAATTTTTCAAAAGATTGTTGACACTCAGGAGTCCATTTAAACGGAACATTTTCTAGACAAATAATTTAAAGGTACCGCAATTTCAGCAAAATTTTTAATATATTTTCTATAATAATTAGCAAAGGCAACAAATCTCCTGGCACCATTTGAATCTGTGGGTACCGGATATTCCTGAACAGCTTTAATTTTTTCAGGGTCAGGTAACACCCCTTTAGAAGACACTACATGACCTAAATACAAGAGCTCTTTCTTTAAAAATTCACATTTGTTCGGGTTTAATTTTAAATTTACATCCCTTAATCGTTGTAATACCTTAACTAAATTTACATTATGTTCCATTAAATTTTTACCAAAACAAATAAGATCATCTAAGTAAACGAAACAACTATCATAATTGAGCCCAGACATTGCGATTGTCATAGCTCTAGAGAAAGCGTTAGGGCTAATTTTTAGTCCCATGGGGAGACGAGTCATTTGGTATTGTCCTTTACTGCCTACTGTAAAAGCTGTATATGGCCTACTAGATTTATCTAATTCTACCTGATAATAGCCTTGAGACAAATCTAAATGTGAAAAATAAGTAGCGCCAGATAACGAGTCAAGAATATCAGTTATACAAGGTAAAGGCCATTTTTCATCTTGTAGCTGAGAATTACAACCCCTATAATCTATAACAACTCTAAAACGTTTATTACCGTTATTATCAACTTTTTTGGAACTAACAAAGAGGGGACGACCACTCAGATTTTGCTTCTTCAATTATGCCGTCCTGTAACATTTTATTAATTTGTTTATCTATTTCTTGTTTTTGAGAAAATGGTAACCTATATTGCTTTTTGTATACAGGAGTTGCATGTGGCTTTAAATAAATTTTTTGTTTATAAATATTAGTGGTTGTTAACGGATCGTTATCTAAAAGAAACACGTCAGAGTATTTAGCACATATTTTTTGTAAAGCAAATTTTTCTTTTTCTTGTAAGTGATTTAAATTTAATAAATTTAATAATTTTTCCACTCTATTAACGGAACAATTATCGTTAGACCCAAAATTACATACATCATAATTTTCAAGTAAATCAATTTTTGGTTTAAAATTTTTTAAAGTAACATCCTGATCGCGCACATTTAGAATTTTTACTGGTATCTTATTCGATTTAGGACTAACTATAGCACTTGCTATAAAAATACCTTCACTTGCTTCATCAGCAAAAACAACACAGTCTTTAGAATGTTCGATATTAAAATATTTAATGATTTCGGTACGTTTTGGAATTATAGTTAACATCTCCTGTTCAGTCTGCATAGGTATTGATATTTTATTGTTATTAATGTAAAATGAAAATAAAAATTGCTCAAAATCTATAGTTGCAAAATTATTAAGGAAAAAATCTAGTCCTATCACACCGTGAATATTATTGTCAAACGCATCAATCAGCAAAAAGGTATGACACACTTTTGTATCATTTACATTAAAACATATGTTTGCTGAGCCTTGCGAAATAAGAGAACCAGAGATTCCGTTTATTTTAATTGTTTCTGAGAAATTAACTTGTTGATATTTATTTATATGACTTTTAAAAATTACACTTATAGTAGCACCAGTATCCAACAAAAGTTTAAGATTTTTACCGTGATAATCTACTGTTACAAAATTTAAACTACTTGATGTTGATAATCGATGGTTAGTTTTTCCTTTAGTCTCGAAAAAACAATTGACCGGTATTTAAATTTGAACTAGTACCTGCACTACTTCCTGTGTGTTGCTCTCTAGAATTATTACGATTTTGCATAAAATAACCCCGCTGGCCATTATTGTGACCAACACGGCTACCTCTGCGATTATTAAAATTTGTTCTATTTACCGAGTTTGAATTAGGAAATTGTCGATTTTGCTGACTGTTGTTAAAATTACTATTTGTGTTATTTAAATAAGAATTATTATATTTAGGAAATTTTTGAAAAGAACCCTGAAAGCTTGAGTTACCTCTAAATTTGTTTCCCCTATAAGAACCCCTATTAAACTTGTTAAAATTTGGTCTCATATGAAACATTTCTCTAGAAGCACCTAAGGATATTTCTTCATCTTTAGCGCCGCTGATGGCGTCGTTTAACGTTAAATAGTTTCGGGCTTTAATAATGGTTCGCAAATCATGATTATTTAATCCGTTTGCAAAAGAATTAATTGCTATTCTTTCATTAACGGGCCTCAAAATTTTCATGTTTTGCTCATTACCTTCAGCTTGTGTCAAGGTAAGATCAACTAATAATTCCTCAAGTGACCGTCCGAATTCATCAATAGACTTTGACTTTTGTTTTTCGCTATTTAATTTAAAAGATAACGTAGCAGCTGATTTTTTTGAAATAAAATGTGTTTTTAAATCCTGAATTAATATCGCGTTAGAAGAATAAGTTTGCTTTAGTCTAATTTTCGCATTTTCTGAAAGTCGCGTTTTTAATACATAGGTTGTTAATAAACTTTTTCCGTTATCATCTAAAAGAGAATCATACATTTCAATGGCATCTATTATTTGCTTAGTAACCGTTTCACACCCATTCATTACCGGAATTAAACCTGCAGCTGTTCTTAAATCAAATTTCTCAGACATCTTAAATTCTGGTTTAGAATCTGATGATGACTCGAGCTTAAGATCTTTTTCAGATACTGAAGGGTTTAAACGTAACTTATGTAATCTTTCTTCAAGAATACTATAAATGGCATCAAAATAATTATTTATCTCTTCCACAAACAATTTAACCCTATCTACAATTTTTGGTTCATGCAGTTCACTATTAAAATTTTCCCTAATATTATTAAACTCTAATTTTAGCCTATCTAACTTTTTTAATTTTCTTTCGGTTACCTCGCTACTACTTCGGTTTTCTGCGTTGTCTTTCTTCAAATTTCTATAATTTACTTTTAGTTCTTCCAATAGATATCTGAATTCATCGCTTTGCTTTGACATCCCCTATATATACCATTTATTAAAATTTATTTGTCCAATTCCATACCATAATTGTCTATATTTATTTACCATTACCCTAAAAAAAATTAAACCACTTCTCTGCTTCTGGATACTTCTTTGCGGATCTTCCTTTCAATTGCTTTGTTGCAGCGAATAAAAATGCACCATCCCAGCAAAATGGCACCCAACACCAGCAAAATTACTGTTAAAACGTCTTGCATGGATCCAAATTTTGTCGAGTTTGTCTGGCCTCCACTATTACCAGCTTGTGCAATTATGACTTCCTCCTTTGACGGTGCTGATCCCATTTTTTATTATTATTTTACATTTTCCATAAGTTCTTATGCAGGATCGCCATGTGATAAAGGTGCTTTTGGGGGAGCTTGAAATAAAGCGACTTGTTTCAACTATTCAAAACTAAACTCTATTCTTAATATTAAAATAATATAATTACATTGGCAGAAAATGCTTACATACTAGAAATTACAAATTAAACATATTGCACATATTGTCCTACATATACATGTTCGGTGAACTGCTATGAACTCTAATTGGGTTAATATACAATATGTTAAAACCTCAATATTATGAATAAGTATAATCCCAAGAATAATTATAATAACTTAAATTTACCCTTATTATGCTACACCCCTTTTAACTTGAAATATTGGTCAAAGATGAAAGTCTATCTTGGGATATAGTGTTTCTTAAGAAAGTTTTTAAACGCTTAAGACAAAAAACTTCGTTCCACTAACCAGAATTAATAATCAAAATCCCGAGCACTAAAAAATACACCACAGAAAAGTGCACTCTACCTAATGGATAATGTTTATTTTATAGTCTCTATAAAACAGTCAGTGTGTAAAGGCGCTAAAGCTAGCGATTTACCAAGCAATACACCTGATACTCCCACCCGCGATTCTGGCCGCCGGCAAGTATAGCGTTGTCATGGCAACGGAGCGTCAAAGCGTAAACAAAACCTTGCATGAGGTGTATACTTCGGTTCGTTTTATATTTGCAATACACTTGCTGATCGCGGATTGTGCTGTCGGGTTGCCGAAAGCGGAGGAAAGCGACTCTTGCCATCGGCTAATTTATCTACTGGATTTTCCATGGCAAATTTTACAAATAAGGAATAGAAATGAGAAAAATGAATTGAATAATAATAATATGTTTTTTTATGTTTTATTATTTATTTTTGGTGAAGTGGCACTTCACTTACTACAAATGAATAGCCACTGAGCCGAATTTTATATACTTTTGTATGTTACTTGGTTAACCTATTAGAAGATATTTCTTCAGTCGCCGACAGTTTTAATAGGACATTTTGGTGATTCAATGGTCCAAAAAGGTCCAATATTTCTGTTCGATATCGAAGATATATCGGGTGCCTACCAAATTACTTGCAAGCCTGTCATTTTCTTGAGAAGCGTTACACGATTTTTAAATTTTAGTGGATAAATGTTTGGGTAGGATGCTGCTCCCGCACTCTGTAACTCGATAGAGAAGAATTTCTTTTCTATGCAATGTAAATCATATGGCAATTTAAGAAAATTTCTTAACCTATCGAGTTACAGAGTACAGAAGCAGATTTCTGATGTTTTAGATTTTATGTTGCACATCCGGTTTAACCGAAAGGGCTCTCCATTTTGCTATTTTAAGTGAAACACCCATACATTTTTTAAAAAATCAATTTTACAGAAAATTCTATGAAATTACATACACCACATGATATACACATCTAACCCATTTTTATCAAGTTGTTTAAAAAAAATGAGGCAAATTTAAACTAAACACTTATTTATGATTTTTTTTAAATATATTCTATTTCTAAACCTAATAGTTTTTATTATAATATTAGTAAAACGCTAGAAGCAATTTTTTAACGTTTCCTCATAATTCCGTAATTTGTACATTAATTAAGAAAATCCTGAAACACGACAGTTTTTATTTTTGTGAGACACATTTTTTTGTCAAACTTTATTTGTCCCGGGTTATCCTCTCCCCAATCCTCAAACACAAACATCCAAAAGTTTAAATGGAAAAGAACGTCAGGTGATTTATCTAAAAGAGTTTTAAGTTCTCTCTTTAACAGACTTTAGTTTTTTTTAGAATCGGTTTAGTAGTTTCCGAGAAAACGTACCCTAAATACTCTGGTGGCTGTAGCCCCTGTCAGTTTTATATTTTTAAAACATTAAAATAAAATTTGGTAAGTAATTATATCATCATCAGTTGTTTTCTGGTACTTCCGGTTTAGCTGGAAACGCGTAAAACTATATTATTTAAAATGGGACACCCAGTATATTTTTATTCATGAATTGAATCGAAAACATCATTCTGAGTATCATGCCATTCCATTTGCTACTTTTTGACATCTAACCTCTAAATATTTTAAATTTTTATTCTGTAATCTAGAAGGCCAATATTGTAATAAAACGTTAAATTTTAAATCAAACAGACCAAAATTTATAGTTCCATCGCATTAATGGAACGCTTAATTAAAAATTAAAAATATTTCTAGGTTAGAGGTTAAAAGAAAGCCAATAAAGTGTAATTGTACTCCAAATGACACTGTCTATTTAAATAAATAAAAAGGTCATTTTCGGCTAAACCGCAAATAACAGAAATCAACTAAATTAAAGAAATATTGCACATCTAGGGGATATATCTACGTACAAACTTTTATTTTAATGTTTTAAAAATAAAAAAGTTACAAAAATTATTCAACCAATTTTGAAAAACTAAAGGTTGGTAAAAAGATAATTTTAAATCCTTTAAGATAAGGTATCAGTTGATTCCTTTTTCCATTTAAACTTTTTGACGTTTGTGTTGGTGGGGGAGAATATAACCCTGAAAAAGTACATTTACATAAAAATGTGTCCCTCTAACCATAAAAATTGACGTGTTTCAGAATTTTCATATAGGCGTACAAATAACGGAATTATAGGTGGTAGCTCGACTTTATTGGAAAGCACTCTTTATAAATAAATATGGTGTCTATGATTTTGAAACACTTTTTATACAGGGACCTCCAGAAATGTTGAACCATATGGACAACTTTTTGTTTTATTTCTCAAAAAATATTCTTGATAAAAATGTCTGCATACAGCGAAACTTACAACACTATTTAAAATTTAAATAAACCATAGCATATATATGGTAGGTGTTAAGAAACTACAATTGTTTTTGGTGCAAATTAATGAATATGACACATAAAAACTACCTTTTTTTTGAACCTAAAGCAAAATATTATTTGAAAAACTTGTTAAGAATTAAATGTTATGTAATATTTTAAAAGCAGATCCTTGTATAAAAAATTAAAAGAAAAACTTACTTTTCCAACTTACTCCATATAGAGATAAGATTGAACTAAATTAACTTCTGTAAGTAAACCCTATTATTTTTAAATTTCGAAAAAATATTAAAGCTATGTTATTCTTAAACCATTTAGGAACATTTATCCTATCAACTTAAGAAACAAACGTAATGTTTTCCTTTTTTATGGTTCAATAATGTGCCACATCGTTGTGGCCTTGTACGGTGAGTCTAATAAAGTTTGAACCATATGAAAAACTTTTTCATATTCATTTAAATAAAAATTGTTCTTTATAAAAAGTTCTGCATGGTCTAAAACTTATTATGTAATTATCTAAACTACTTTTTTTTAATTTTTAAGCAAAATGTCATTGGAAAAATTTATTTAGAATCATGTTTGCAGTCGATAAAAACAATAATACAAAATTTAATTAAACACCATAATTTGATCTCATTTATTTACAGCAAATTGTTTTGTGTGGGAATTTGAAGAAAGCAGGTGTTTGAAAAGCAAACTATGGGAGCATTCATTATAAAAATGTAAAATAATCAATTTTTAATAACTTCAAAATCAGTTTTATAAAACTTTTGATACCCTTCTACCATTAATAAAGTCATTCAAAATGCTATTTTAAATGCATTTTTTAAAAGATAATTTACCTAAAAATTAAAAATAAAGGTAGTTTACTCTTGAATCAAATCATGTTTTTGCGAACCCTGTATACAAAACCACACTTTCTCCGTGTGAATCATATTTGTTCTACATGCAAGAATTTTCATAAGTAATTACTTTTTTGCGAAAAATAAAATTTTTGGTCCATTTGTCATCTTGCTAATCCCATCCGTGGACAGTCTGTATAATAAAGTACTGAATTAAATCTTTGATAAAAAAAAACAATAACTGTTTATTATTTTATAACTTTTTATAAAAATTCGTCATGTTAATATTTTTAATGACCAAATATATAATTTTAATATTAAGAAAATTTATATTTTTTGTCACTTCTATTGAATTCAAATATAAAATCTCGTTTAATGCACTTTACGCCTTTGTTAAATCCAATATGAATAATGCAAATGTGGCATCGATTTTGTGATTAGCTCTGTGCCAAAGCTGGCGTTCGCCTCTTACTTTTCAAACCGATCACGCATAAGCAATTTTTTTATCAAAAGTCTCATCACTGTCCCGGAAAATGGTGTTTTCGTATAAAGTTAAAGATATATTCATTATTTTTTTTATGGATGACGTAAAAAAGATCATGTGTAAGCAAAAGTCTTATTAAAAACTCATAAATTTTATCGATATGTGATAATTTGCGCAGGTATGCAAAATTGTATATTTACCTTTAGCGGTTTTAAAGATATTTAAGCGTTGCAGTATTTTTAACTAAACCAGTATGGGTTTCTATGATATAAAAACTTAACTAACGTGCATAATTTAGCCCTATAAATCTTTGTAGTATAGTTAAGACCATATTTATTTTATTCTAAAAGCGATCCCGCATATAGGTCATTTTAACGATTTTAGGAATTAATGATAAATATTATTTTCGCATATCTCTAATATTGAAGGTATGTTATTTTAAATAGGCTTAATATGTCGATAAAGCGAGGTAAAAATGATTAATGCTTCAAATGTTTAGTTCAGATGTGTTCCTAAGCAGCTGTCATTTATTTATTTATTCACAACAACATAAATTTCCTGTATAGTCTTTTGTTTTTCATTTAACACAGTTTCTGGATTGCAGAATTTTTATAACTGGATTTATAATATGGAAGGTAAGTACTAATGTTCTAAACTATTAATTTAGTTGTACTCTTAATGTAGTGATAATACGAGTCCAACAAATACGTTGGCAGTAAAATTTACGTTAGACTTTTAAAAGAAGATCTCGCAAAACCTATATTTCACTGTATGCTTTGTGGTTTATTTTTTTATAATACCTCACTATATAGTTGTTAATACAACATAAGTTTTTGTGCCAACAACCGCCAGGTAAACAGTTATCATTTTTTTCAGGCTGCAAGTCTATTCCAAGATGGGATTTATTTAAAATTTGGCGTAAAGAAGAGAGTTTAGAAAAAAAAGAATTTAAAAATAATAATTTACGTTTCTACAATACTGGGTTTGGACACTTGGCTAAAAAGTGGAAGGACAGCAACAAAACTAATGAAGTGTTTGAACATCGGCATCAACAGTGGTTAGACGGAAATATAGACCTTAACTTACGAGAAACTGATGACATACAATCTGAAGCAACATCGAGAATGACAAATGCAAGACGGGGTCGACCTACCAAAGA
Source organism: Listronotus bonariensis (assembly GCA_014170235.1). NCBI lineage: Eukaryota > Metazoa > Arthropoda > Insecta > Coleoptera > Curculionidae > Listronotus > Listronotus bonariensis. Next base: position 66,790 of record JACEGR010001882.1, read on the forward strand.
TTGCGTTGAGGTAAAAGACCAAACGAAAAGGTAAAATGTGTTGCCATTAATAGAAACATATTAATCCGAAGAATTAACGTTTGCTACTCGTAAAAGCTTCGAGGCAGCGGGTCAACGCAGTACCTCCAAGATACTGATAAAAATTGGGGAATGCTCAAAGCCTTCAAAGATAAAAATATTGCATTCACCAGCGCCTGCAGTACCAATTATGTACACCGATGAAGAAGCTCTCGCTCTGTATAATAATGGCAATTATACAAAAAAATCGTACATTTTAATGCAACAAGGAGCTAAATTAGGAAATGCAAATATTTATTCCTATTACAATAAAATATTAGTGAAAAAAAAGCTTTGTTATCCAGACAAGAAGTGCATAACAATATCGGATATCTCTGCAGAAATAACTCTTCAGGGTTTAGTCGACTACACAGCAAAACGTTTAATTAATGTACTAGATTATACAATGTACCCAGAAGCCCAATGAATTATTTTTGATTCACAAATGGGGAGCCGATGGAAGCGCTTCACAATCCACATACAAACAACGTTTCAGTGATGACGATACCATAATTGTAGAAAAAAGTGATTTTAACTTGTTTGCGGTTTGCTTGGTTCCACTCCGTTTATGTACCCCAAGTGGCAATATCTTCTGGCAGCATCCAAGGCCATCATCGACTGGATATTGTTGGCCTCTTAATTAAATTAAAATAATTTGTAAAAAGGAAACGGAAGATCTAGTAAAAAAAGAAATAGGAAATATAAAAACTCAAATTGCTACTATCTACGTATTAAAACGAAGATACAGAAAGCAGTGATGATAGTGATGAATAAATAAAATAATTTTAAAAACTTATAACCTAAAAATAAACATAAAGCTAATTTTGTTAATGTAATACCATTAATAATACTAAATGTTATTTTTAAGTTGTAATAGTAATAATATGTGTTATATTGTGAACATCAGTTATTCCAATTGACTCCAATATTATAATTTGTTGTATAAAACAGTAAATGAGTAAAGAATGCACCTAAAAAGTATAGATTTCTAATAAATATCTAATAAATAAATGCTTAAAAGAAGTTGCATTTCATGATAGTATTTATTCAGAGCTAAATAACAAAAATTGACCTATGTGGCCACCAAGTACACAAAAATGATAAAGCAAATAAAACCGTTTGTAAACAATAATTTATTGCAGCAGAAAATATTCAACCCACGACTACGACACGTGTTACAGGTTTTATGGTTTGCCAGAGACGTACGTGGTACCAAAGACAATTATAGTTTCACCATAATTGTCTTTGGTGGTACGTGTTTTTGCAATATTTTTATTTATTTTTCTAAAAACATGTAATTAGGCTCTGTCAGAGGCTAAGTGCTTTTGAATAGGTTGTTTACTTTATAATTTTTTGTGTACTTGGCGGCATCGCTTTCAGAATGAAATAAATATGGTCTTAACTATACCTCTTCCGCTTGTCAGTAAAGCTTCTTTTTAAAAACTTTTGTATGTGTTCCTTTACCTCAGTATCCCTCTGTAACAGTTATGGCAAACCTTTTTGTATGAACGCCATTTTTGTATAAAAATGTAAAATAATGTCGTTGACGTGCCATAAATATTTTGTATTGGGAGAAAAAATTTGAGGAGCAAGAGAAAGAAGGTCATCACATATTTTTTTACTTTAAATACAAGAAATAGCATGCCATGCAATTTTTTCCGGTAGTCTAAATTTTAAAAAACAAAAAAAGGTTCAACCATTTAAACTTTACTTCTACTTAAATTAAAAGAAAAAAAAAATAAAACATGCTTGCGTGACCAAATTTTTACCTCGCGTGCCCAAGTTGGCTTGTGCTTGCCAATGTTTTGTCATAACTGCTCTGTAACATACAAAATTAGTCTCCAATCATGTTAACATTCCATCTCTCTTGATAATGTCTTTCCATAGTCTTTATGTAATGATGTAGTCTCTCTTACCCTGTTCCTCACTTAAATCCCCAAGATTTTATGGAAATAAGTCGAAGTGAGATTTTTGAGAAACGAACTTTTAAGCTCATGTTGCACCCAAATTTTCGAAAAATTTCAAACATGTGTTTCACTAATAAATTGAATATAGTCTAATTTTTGTTTATTGCCCAGAAAATATTTACCCATTTTCTTTAAAGAAACCCACACTTTCTTTTATTTCACAATTTTTTTAAGTTTCAAGGATTTTTTCTCTTAAATTTTTAAAGATCTGGCTCCATAAATATAATTTTTTGAAGCGTAGCTTCTAAAAGTGATGAGTACAAGCACTTTCGCTGGATCGATCGAATTTTCTTGTAATGGATTTTTCGGGTAAAAACATTTCTCTTAAAAGTCAATCCTTTTTTATCCATTGCATATTTTTTTCGGCTATCCCAGTCATAAAAACATGGAACTTTGGTATAGCCCCGTTGTTGTCTAAATAATAAAGATCACCGCATACAACCCATTTATGATTTTTGTAGCCCATCTTGTCTAGAATCTCACTACAGACACATTTTCGTAACTTTTTATCAGATGCACAGAGTAAACCACAGGGAAAAAAGCATATTCCCGAAGACTTAACAAACAAAAGATGTGTGCGCGCGTCGCGTCTCTTGGCAAGAGGCGAAAAATACATATATTTTTTTCGTTAATTTTAGTTAATAGATATTACCTAATATGGTGTCCAGATATTAGAACTACAAATTCCAATTAAATATTATTTTTTTAGGATATCACATTTTACTGCTTTTGGCTACAAAATGTATAAAAATTAAATTTATCTAATCAATCACCAAATATTGAAAAGAAAATGGTTAACCTTTAAAAAATATTTTTTACTTTACACCGTTTTTTTCCTTCTCTGACCAACTTTTACCTGCACGGTAAAAAGCAATATACAGACTGTCAGCGGATAGGGTTTATGAGAGGACAAATGGGACATGGCCCCCCTTTATGCCACATCCTTTGTATTTTATACATATGTAATGGCAAATATGGTATTTTGGGCATTTAAGGATGATATGCCCCTCCCCCTCAGGGCTTTGGTCCGAGGGTTGAGGGTGATTATGGAATTGAAAACTGAGAAGTAAGACCTTCTTTTTTTTGCTTTTCAAAGACGTGAGAGTTTTTCTTGTATTAAATTTATAAATTACCTTTTTTGTTATTTTTATATTTAATTATTAATTAACTTTTTTTCTATTTTTTTTGCTCATTAAAAAAATTGAAACTTTTGTTTCTTTCTAGGGGCGCAAAGATTTTGTTTTTTTTTTGGCACCTCACACACTTTTTCTCGGCCTATGGCTCCCCCTCAGAAAGTCGATTTGGCCGCCCTGGATCAAAATGTTATTTTTTTTTTAATTATTCTTTATAAACATCATTGCTTCCAATAAACAAATATGATTTACGACAAGAAACTGATAATGTTGTATACAGTGTTCGCAATAACTTAAAAACATGATTTCTCTGTCTGTTAATATTTTTAAGACAGTGTTGACTGTAGACCTATGCAAAGGTTAAAAACTTTTCCCAGATAAATAACACAAAGAATTTAAAAAATATTAAATTTTGCATCGGTAAGTTATAGTCTTTTATTAAAAATTAAATTTAACCCCTAGAGGTAGATAATTTTTTTAATATACCACCAAAGATAAGCATTCTAATCCGAAACATTCCGTATAGCCTATACCTGGCTTTACAAAAAGTAAAATATTTTAAATAAGGATATTATAAAATTAAAAATTAAATATGTGAAAAAATTAAAACGTTTGTCCAGATTTTATATACAGAGTGGCCTACAAATTTTTTTATCGTATTTAATTTGTATAAGATCCTGCAGGTGCCACCCTATAAATTTTCCAATAAAATTAATAGGGAATTTTAATTTATTACCTCATTAAATGCCCTTTAGCTAAATATATACATTCTTTATTAAAAAAATTATTTATTAAAAACTTAAACAAGAATTTACTTTTGATATCCTGTATTTTTAAAGCGGTACAATGTTTTTACATATATTTCCAATTTCCACCAATAATTACAAATTGTTGCAAATAGTAAAAGGTAGATACTGGTAAATGAAAAACATGCGGAATATTTTAAATTTACCAAAAGTGTAAACTGAAAAAAGCCATTTCTGAAATCTTTATTAGGTAAATTAATATAATTGTAAATAAATCTTGTTTATTTGGACATTCCTCTCTCGCTTACAGTTTTTAAGATAATACTATTAGACATGATGGCACTACGGAACACATGGAACACTACGATTTTAACTTAAAGTTTGAAATAACCGTTAAAATATACATTTAATATGGCGTCGCAGTTTATATAAACGTGACGTCACTAAAAGAGGTGTGTGTTTCTCTTTTACAAGCACACTAAGCTAATAGTATGCAAAGCAGCAACGCCACCTCTAGGGGGTATATGCTCTAAGGGTACAAATGACAATCTTTTATTTATTTGTAATATTAAACGCACTATATTAACTCGTAACGTCATGCCATCCAATTGGCGTTTTTGAATTTATGGCGAGTCTTTAATTTTAAAGATTTCTTTTAGATAAACTAAATAATAATTTTTATTACGTTGTTGAAATTAACACTCTTTTCCTAAATCTTACTGCTTATTAAAAATACAGAAAGAATAACAGTCATTTTTGGATGTTGCCACTATACCTATTGTATAAACATAACAAAATGTAAAAAGTCTGTATAGAGCACTTATGAATATTTTTTTCAGTGTGTTCAAGATAAGGATCCTAAGCATGGGAATTTTAGTACCTGTTGGAGATACAGCTAAGATTAAATTAGAAAAAGTTGTGTTTTTTAAAGCTTATTTACATGCCGTTTAGAAACTGGAAAAAGTTTCATGGCCTGCTAAGATATTTGGCAAAAAGAAAATTTGACTATATGAATTTTATTTTTATCTGACTTTATTTAAAGAGATACGAAAAAACTGATAACACTTTTTAGCTACTACATGATGGTATTTTAAGATTATATATCTGACGTTTCGTTTTCAAGAAACCATTATCCACTTTATTTTTTTCTATGGCTCGAAAAGAAAGATCACCCTTTATCTGATCCTATTTTTGTTACAAATTTAACGATGTATCACATGAAATATTTTTAATTCTAGTTAAAAGAAAAACTGTTTTTTAAAGGTATTTTTAAGTAGGCCCTGCAAACAAATGCTTTGACGTTGATACCTCTGTTACCGAGTCTTTAACATAATTTAATATCATTATATACCATAAACCAGAACCAACCAGAACTAACCAGAACACCTAATATAAAAAGTATACATTTTGGGAATTTTAAAAATATACATTTTTGGGAAATTTAAATTCTAATTGGGTTACTTAACATTGGGAAATTTGCTACATAAAAATATACGTGAGGTGCCAAGGTTTAAAAAGTATAAATCAAACAATTTTCTAGGTTACTCTTTTAATAATAAAATTAAAACATTAAACAAGCTGGGTCGCCTAGAAACGCAAAACAAACACTGAAAAATTTAATATTTAAAGAGAACAAGGGGGTAGTAGAATCCTGACTTCGAAAAAATACTGGGTGTTTCCATTGTCCGAATAATATAAAAAAGAAAGGGAGATGTTGATAGTATTATACTGTGAGTTGTGTGAGTGTAAAGTGTCCAGTACCCCATCCGAGTTACGCACCGCAGGCGGCGTATTTGGCTACAGAAAAATACGTTGTCACATATGGTGGAGGCTCCACGGTCCCCGTACATCTAGAAGAAATCGTTCCGATAAATGCCAGGCCCCCAGTATAATCTCCGGACGAGAAGCCAAAGCGACTCCAACAAGACAGAAGACTTTCAACCCCCACACAGAAGCACAGAAATTGGCACAGTCACTTCACCGTTCCAGCCAGTCAGACGCCTACTACGATCACCCCCGACGCTGCCGAAAACAGAAAACCTTATTAAGATCACACTAGCAGAGACCAACGCCACTGGACAAGGGCAGTCAAAAGGACAAGACAACCACAACCAGCAGGCACCAGGACATCAAGGGAGCACCTCTAACGACCAAGGGCAGACGGAACAAGGCAACCCCTCAGTCAGAAAACAAGTCACCAGGAATGGCAGGAACCCCTAGAAACCAGTAAGGACATCCAAGGTACAGGACAAACAGAGGACAGACCGGCGGTACTAACGAGAAACATGGCCAACACGACAATTCTGGACGCAATGGCGACGGCGAAGAAAGCAAAGGTACCTAAATTTATCAACCCACCCACGTTCCACCCCTGTAAAAATAGCGCAGTAGACTTCCTGAGAGCATACGAACGAACGGCCATTGCAAACGGATGAGATGAATCTTTCAAGATAACTTATTTTCAAACTTTTCTGGATGGTGTCGCAAACATATGGTTCGAGGAGTACATGGTCCAAAACCCGAACAACACATGGGAAGACCTTTATGAAGACTTTAAGGCAGAATTTGAAGACAAGGACTATAAAAGGACGCTGCTGAAACGACTCCAAGAACGAGCGCAAAGGCCACAAGAACTGGTGAGAAACTATTTGTACAAGTTGCGAGTCCTGTACTATGACTATAAAACAGAGTGGGATTTTGAAGAATTTATGAAGATATTTGAAGACGGGCTGTCCGAAGATGCAAACTATCATTATTACTGGCTAACCAATCCGCCGAACCGCCCCCAGAAAACCTAGAAGAGCTGAAAGCGTTAACAGTAACAATCGATAAGGCCCCAAAGTCAAGAGACCCCCCAACATACGCCAACGTTTAGACAAGAACGCCACTGGGAGAGAAGAAACTATGATGACCACCCTAGAAATAGTCAACGGCCGCCTTTTAGGTCTCAGAACTACCCAAGATCACCCCTCCGGGCCACAGCAGAGAATACAACTATAGTCAGCACCAGAGAAGGCAAGAGGGCTTCCAAGCAAGAAATAGAAACAACAACCCAGTGTGCTATCAATGTGGAAAGCACGGGCACTTTGCAGCAACCTGCACAAATAATAACAACCACCCAAATGGAAGAGAATGGCGAAACTAGACACCCCGACCATCCTCGCTCAGGGTGCCAAAGGAAAACAGGGCGTCCTACAAATTCAAGTAAATATAGGCAACAGAAAAGTAGAAGCAATAGTGGACACCGGAGCACAAAATAACGTTATACAAGAAAAATGGGCAACAAATTTAAGAAGAAAGACAAGCAACACCGTACTGCTGATAGCGGGTGGACATCGGATACCAGTGCTAGGGGAAGTAAACATGCCAGTACAGATACAAGGATACCCAACCTACAGAAGCACAATAACGGCCAAAGTAATCGCCAAAGCTACTTATCCACTAATCCTAGGAATGGATTTTTAATAGGTAATAACGCGGTAATAAACCTTGCAAAGAAGACCCCAGTACTAAGAGACCGGCACAAGATACCTTTAAAAATGGGAGCGGCCACCAAGCAACCGATATCCGAACTAATGTGCGAAAACCCACGCCCACACCCAGACGCAAAAATTAATGGAAGAAGATGGAGAAAATATGAACCAAGAACCAGACCTAGGGGACCATATCCAGCCAATCACAGGAGAAGACCAAGGGGCAAATTCAACGTGCCAAAGAAGCAAAGGCCAGGCAATAGAAGAAATAGGACCTATCGCTACAGAAAACAAGAATATAAGCAGTCAACATATCAGTCAGGGGAGCACTACAGAAAACAAGAAAATAGCCAATCAACATACCAGTCAACGGGTACCATAAAAAACAAGGGAACGCACAGTATATGCAAAATTCACGAAAAAATAGCCAAAGTGACATCACAACATCAACGAGGAGCAGATCTCAAGAAGAAGAGCAGTCACCCCTAAATGTAGCAATGATAGAAAAGTCAAGAATATGTAAATTAGGAGTACTAAAGGACAATACCCTAAAGCACGAAGAGACACGAACACTAGAATTAACCACCACAGGGAACGTGGATATGGATGACAAAGAATCCATCTATAATTGCATCTACAATAACAAATTGATGACGTCAAGGCAGATCACACCAGAATCACATATCTTTACGGATGGCGAAAAATTATTTTTGAAAGTAAAAACAAGGTCTCCCAAAGAAGTACCCATACACAAGGGCACAACACTAGCATACCTCCAAAAAGAGTGTCGCAAAAAGAACGAGACATAATAGACGACCAAATTTAAAAAATGCTGGAAAATGGCGTAATACGACCCTGTCACTCGCCATGGGCAAGCCCAGTAGTACTGGTGAAGAAAAAGGATGGGACAACAAGATTCTGCGTTGATTACAGAAAACTGAATACGGCAGTAAAGAAATCCAATTGGCCTTTACCGCAAATCGACGATATTTTAACATACTTAGGAGATGCAAGATGGTTCAGTACGTTAGACATGTTTTCAGGATACTGGCAAGTTCCAATAGCAGATGATTCAAAACAGTACACCGCCTTTATAGCACAAGGACATGGCTCATACAAATTTAATGTACTCAGCTTTGGCCTCAGCAACGCACCAGCCACCTTCCAGGAGCTAGCAGACAAAGTTTTTGGGATATGAAATGGAAAGAAATATTAATTTACCTGGACGACATAATTATATTTTCAAAAACTTGGGAAGAACACCTGCTTAAACTACGACGAGTATTTGAAGCACTGAGACAAGCAAATCTTACCCTAAAACCCAGCAAATGCGAATATCTCAAAGAAAAAATTAGGATTCTGGGATACAAGGTCAGCAAAAATGGCATTCTTCCTGGTGATGCAAAAATTAAGTGCATAAAGGATTTTCCTAGGCCACAGGAAGTGAAAGATGTGCAAAGTTTTTTTGGCTTATGCAATTTTTACAGAAAGTTTATAGAAAATGTCGCAATGATTGCTAGACCACTACACGAGGTTACCAAAAAAGGGCCGTATTTCCAGTGGGGGCCAAAACAAGAAGAGGCATTTAAAATTTTAAAGGAAAAACTGAAATCTCCACCAACTCTGCAGCACTTTAACCCTAATAAAGGAACAATTTTACGGACCGACGAAGCCACATGCGGCATAGGAGCTCTCCTGCTACAAGAAGACGAGAATCATCAAGCGCACCCGGTAGCGTACATCAGTAGAAGCCTCTCTGCCAGCGAAAAGAACTAAACGATAAGTGAACTAGAGTTACTTAGCGTCGTCTGGTTTCTAAGCTACCTCAGACATTTGATTTATGGCCGTCCAGTGAAGATAGTGACTGATCACCACGCCCTTTGCTGGATGAATTCTATCAAAGAAAATAACAAACGGTTAGCCAGATGGGCACTCAAGCTAGCGGAGTTCGACTACACTATTGAATACATAAGGACGCCAACTGTATGTCCAGGAATCCTGTACTACATCCAGGAGAAGTCTACAGCGGAGAAGAAGAAGACGAGCTACCAACTTTTGCGGTAAAATCTATAGAAGTGGCTGCACTACAAGAACAAGACCCGGAGATAAGCCAACTAAAAAGAGCAGTTAGAAACAAAGGCAAAGCATGACCACCAGTGGCAAAATTTCTTTTGGAAAAAGTGTTCTTAATACACGGGATACCCAGAACCGTACTCAGTGACAGAGGAAAAACTTTTCCATTAGAATTAGTGACTGAATTATCAAGACTTATGGGGGCCAGAAGCCAGTTTACAACAGCATATTATCCTTGCTGCAATGGTTTGACAAAGAGGCTAAATAAAACAATAGCAGACATGCTATCAATGTACTGCAACACACAGCAGACAGACTGGTGCAGCTATCTACCATTTATTACATTTGCCTACAATACAGCATTACAAGATACTACCAAGTTTAGTCCATTTATGTTAATCTTTGCAAGAGAAATAACACTTCCAGCAAAGGCAGCACTTGTGGATGCAGAGGGAATGTCAGATACACTTCAAATCAGGGAAAAAGTACTATCAATAAGGGCAATAGCCGCAAAAAATATTAAAAACGACAAGAAAAAGCAAAAATAAAATTTGATGACAGACATAGAAATTTGCAGATTCAGCCCGGGGACAGGGTAAAGGTTTTCATCCCTATCAGAAAAGTGGGGCGCAGCGAAAAATTACTACTAAAATGGTTTGGTCCATACAAGGTACTAAGAAAAATGGGGAAAGTAAACTACGAAGTAGAAAAAATTGGAGGAAGAAAGAAAAATGTCGACATTGTAAATGTAAGCCGCATGCTCCCATACAACGATCCTTGGACAGCCGCGTCGTCAATTTGTCAAGAAATCCCAGACGAGGAGGAAGATCAGAAGGCGGCGGCGTCCACACAGAATAGGCGAGAGGGAGAGGAAACTGTGGCCGAAAAGAATAGGGACTCCGATAGTGAAAATTCAAACGAAGAAGATAATCACGAAGGAGTGGGGCTAAATGCACTGTGGCCATATAGAAATGATAAACAAAAATCGCGCACGAAAAGAAACAGTGTCAAGTTTATTATAAAAAATGGTCGAATAGTGGAGGAGAAATAGGGGGACATACACGCAGATTAAAAAAAAGTCTCACCAATAACTTATTTTGGTTTACAGGGTCCTAATTTAGTTGGTCTACCCTACTGAATATACACAACCTTATGATTGCTACCCTGAAAACTAATTTGGATTTCTCCAGAAAAATTTTGAAACTTACTTGCACTGCAGTCCTGCACGCATGCAAACAGCAGCAAATTTCAATAACCGTCGTAAAACCATCCATCCTGAGGGAAGACCTTGAACATCTTGAACAGGAATTAAGAAAAAATGGACATGAAGTGACACTACAAGTCCAAGAGCTATCGAAGTAGTATAAACTGCCCATATGTAAATGCACCTTTACCCACAATAAACTAGTGATCCATATCAAGATACCTACAAATGAAAAACAACATCAGTGGAAAATGTATGAATTAGTAACCTACCCATTTGCCTCGCAAGGTCAAACCTGCATTATTGAACATGACACCCTGTATATGGCAAAAGAACAATAAAATTCAACGCACAAGACAGATATCTGGTACAGGCCTACATTTATGCTCACCCTATGGAAATAAGCTATGCTACTTACCCAGGTTCGCAGCAGACAGCCTCAAGGGTCCATCATGTGCAACAAAACTGTTCCATGGCACTACAGTGGAAGATCTAACGGCTCACTGTCCAATGCGGTGTCATCAATCAACACTACTGGTAATTACAGAAGTCAATAACGACGAATTTGTAGTCACTCACCCCCGAAGGACATGGTTATAAAGTGCAGAATATCCACTACACCGGTACCCAGTAACATCACAACAGCACCAGGGGCAGCCAAACTTGTCATTCCATGCCAATGCAGCCTACAAGTAAACAAAGAAATTTTAATACCTAAAAGATACCCATGCAAGGACGGAGGCGAAATAAATCATGTGATTCCAGCGGGATGGACTAAGCTAAGATCATTTGTACTGAACCCCGTATCAGCACCACAGCCACCCAAGTTTAACAACATACAGGAATGCCTCAATAGCAATTGGTCCCTCAGCATACCGCATCTTAATCTAACATCCAGCAGAAACCTTATAAAAAATATAGCCAAAGAAATTAAAGAAACCAATCAAGACGTAAACACGTATACATAGCACACCGAAAATCACAGCATTATGATAGTTTGGAATATCCTCTTGACAGCCGCCCTGATTTACCTGGTTTTTCACAGACAGTACCTACCAGTCATTTCTCTAGGACACCCGGTAGCAGCACAAGACATGCAGGCAACAAAGGAGCACACGGCAGTATTTGCAACGACATGTGGCACATTCATATTAATACTAATCTACGTAATATTTAAAATATTGTCGTACTTACGGGACAAAAACAGAATTGAACAATCCAACACCACAGAGGACTCAGGCACCACCGAACCATTTGACCTTAACACCGAGTACACTTTGGAGGTCGTCAACCAAACCCCGGATGGTTTGTTCACATGTACTGTTAAAAATGCTGAATCAACACAGTGACATCGGCCACGGTCAAGTTGATGACATGTCGACGCAGCGAAAATGTATTTGTGCTTTGTTACATTTGTAAATTAATTTAAATAATAAGTATTAACATAGGTGACCAAAATGGTCCAGGGGAAATTTTTTGATAGGCTTTGGGGTCCAACGCTTTCAGGGAAGGGGCATATGTAAACACCTAGCATAAAAAAGTATACATTTTGGGAATTTTATAAATATGCATTTTTGGGAAATTTAAATTTTAATTGGGTTACTTAACATTGGGAAATTTGCTACATAAAAATATACGTGAGGTGTCAAGGTTTAAAAAGTATAAATCAAACAATTTTCTAGGTTACTCTTATAATAATAAAATAAAAACATTAAACAAGCTGGGTCGCCTAGAAACGCAAAATAAACACTGAAAAATTTAATATTTATAAAGAACAAAATTTTAAGAAGGGGGTAGTAGAATCCTGACTTCGAAAAAATACTGGGTGTTCCCATTGTCCGAATAATATAAGGGAAGATGATAGTATTATACTGTGAGTTTAAAGTGTCCACTACCCCATCCGAGTTACGCACCCCAGGCGACGTATTTGGCTAAAGAAAAATACGTTGTCACAATAGTAATTGTCGTTAATACCCTGTTTGCCGAGTTTTTGGTTTTAGAGCAATTGTTCTTATTGTTACTGTTGTCTTTATTATTGTTTATTGGTTAATAGTTAATATCTATTATGTTATTATCGTGAAATATGCCGGGTAACCATTAGAGCCATGAAGAAAAGTTTGACATGCTTACGTGCTACATTTTGTGCCACAAAAATACTGTAAATACAGCAGCAATGTATCTTAATACATATTCAGAAAGAAAACAGCCATGTAATTTAATTTTTTTACAGCTGGCTCGAAATTTAAAAGAATATAGTTTATTTCAACTGCCTGTTTTGTTTCCAAAAAGGAAGAAATCCAAAATATTGTTTTACAAGCAGTTGTTCAGAACCTTAAGATAGGTCAACTTATTCTGCGTAAAAATAGATATCACCCCTATAAATTTAAAATTTACCAAGGACTTAAGCCGAGAGATATCAAACGGCGCCGACATTTTTGTAAGTGGTATACATGCAAGTGAAAAGAAAATAATTTTCCTCTAAAAATAATATGGTCCCACGAAAGTATGATCACTAATCATGGAATCTTTAACCATCGCAAAACGCATTACTGGGCTCAACAAAATCTGCGTGTTAAGAAAATATCGAAACAAAAAGAACTAAAATACTAGGTCAATTTATTTACCATAATTTATTTACTGCAGTAATGATACCTTCATTTAATAAAAAAATGATTTAGAAGACTGTTTAAGTAATTTACCTTTAGCAGAGGTCAATAGCTGTTGGTTCTAAAAGACGGTGCTTCTGCACATAATTTAAGGCAAGTTCAAGAGGATCTCTCGCAGCGATTTCCTGGGAAGTGGATTCGAACCTCTATTTTTTGATATAGAGTAACTTTTTAATTTTAAATTGAATACCCCTTATATTTTCTAAAAATCTTAAAATTTAATTTGTTTCCTTTAAAAAACTGTAACATAAGCCATGGTTATTTTAAAAAACAACAAATTTATTAACCTTCGTATAATTTACCTCACGGCGATTAAAGCTGTATTTATAGATTGCCGTTTCTGTTTCCGATTTTCGTTTAACGTTTTTAGTTAGAAGATGAAACAACAACTTTTCATTTGTGAATTTATATTTTCTGTTTACCGTTTTCATATATTATATCAAAAAACGAAACGTCAAATGGTAAACGGAAACAGAAACGTAAATCTATAAATTCAGCTTTAGAATATTATTTAACAATAAAACATTGACCATAACAAAAGAATACGACAACAAAGCAAGTATAGTTTTCAAAGGTCAATAATTCCATTATTTTTCTAAACAACCATGGCATATGTTACAGTTTTTTAAAGAGAAAATATTAAATTTAAAGATTTTTAAAAAATATACTATCCTTTTAATTTAAAAAGTTTCGTCATATAAAAAAATATTTTTTTTTAATTAACTATTCAAAAATCTCAAATATCATGAAAACGTTACAGTTTTGACAAAGAAATTACAAAAGAAACTTACCTTATTTCTATTTCTAAAATCCCTAAATGAAATACTATACAGGGGTTTCATTTAAAATAAGTAATTAATTTGCACTTTAAGGTAGCGGATAATAAATATTAATTTCTAGACACCCTGTATAATTTTTGGCAAAAAAATTAAATGAGGGTAATGGCACAATTTATTTTTAGCAATATAAGATAATATACAGGGTCAAACCTAAGTAAGGTAGGATATATTAAAATTGTATTTTTGTCATGATTTTTAAAAAATCCTATATATCTACAAAACCTTTTATTTTTGGAATAGGGATCGCTGATTAAACTTACCCTATTTTTATGTGCATAATCCAAAGCGAACTATTATACAGAGTGTTCTATTTAAAAAAAAGCATAAGTTTGATATGGATTTTTTTCGGAGAACCCTGTATAATTCCTTTTAATTCCCAATTATGCTTTCAATATACCCACATAACCATGTTAAAAAATAATTTTAAAAAATAATACCATTTTTGTATTAGCGACCGAGGCGTCTGAGGTGCGCCACCCTGTATATAGTATGTTTCCGAACTACGGTACAAAACCTTAGGGGTAAATTTTAATGTCTTTTTATAATAAAGTTTCCATAAACAAATGCTAGGACTTGCTTCATTTCTGAGATACAGGGCGTAAAACTTTTTAAAAAAGTTAATATTTTTAAGTATCTTAGAAACATTTAAACCAATTTAAATTAAATCTGGTACACTGATTTAGTGTGCTTGTACAGCTTTACCTAGATTGGGAGTATTGGGTCCAGTGGCTCCTCAGTGGGCACCAGAACAAGTATTATCGAGAAAAAAAAAGTACGTAAGTATTTTCTTTGTAACTAGCTTTGTTCTCAAAAAATAAGTAATTTAATTTCGTCTAAAACGTAGTCCCAGACAACAGGGTAAAAAACCAAAAAAAAACAATTATTTGCCTTAAAATAAATAAAATATTGTGTTTCTTTATTCAAAATCATTATTTTTCTTATTTACCAAGGACAAATATGTTTATTTTTTAATTTTGGATGATATTTTATGCTGTTAATGGATATTATCATTTAGTATTACCTAATGTGGTTTTAATTTTTTATCCTAAAAACAAGATGCAAAAAAAAGCTAAAAAGTTGTATTTTTAATTGTTTAAGCGGGAAAAAATAAAATAACCTTATAAAAATGACAATGGCGTACTTTTTTCTTTATTATATTGACTGTAGTGCCCTCTGAGCCGCCACTGGACCCAATAATCCCAATCTATTTAGAGCGTTACAAGCGTTTTATTATATTAAATAGCTGTACAAAATTTGATTCAAATTGGTTACCTAATGCGTTTTAAAGATATTTAAAAACATATATATTTTTTTAAGTTTAAAGAAATGAAGCAAGTCAAAAAAACATAATAAATCACCCTTGTAAGTTGTGTACCGTAGTTAGGAAACACCCTGTATATATTTTTGTGAATCTCTTTTTAATTTGCATTAAATATAAGTTTTAAAATTTTTTGTACTTCTGGTACTTCTGGTATTACAAAAAGCATAAAAAGGAAATAAATTCAGGTATAACATTAATACATAAAATATACCTAATCGTTTTTAAGTTTTATTTAAACTGTAAAATTTATTTCCTGGCCAAAATGAACTGCCTGATAACATAAAATACGCTTCTGACCTTAAAAGTTTCAACAAGAGACTTCTACATTATTTACGAAATTGATTTATTTATTTTAATTTTACTGGTTAAATTTCTATTATTGTTATTTTTTTGTTAAATTTTGTTTGTACTAGCCAAGTACTAAATAAACGTATTATTTATTTATTTATTTAAAATGAGCCATTAACATAATGGTCCGTGAGCCAGCGACAGATTTTTGTGACCAATTTCCTCTCAGTCCATAACTCGTAAAATGCTTCAAAAGGGTTTTACATGAATTATTTTGACCGTCAGCTGCGGCGCCGATGGTGGAATTATACAGGGTGTTCCAAAGAAAAGATTCATATTAAACTTGTGATTTTTTTATATGGAACACCCTATTTATTATTTCATTTTGGGATTGTAGGAGTAAAAATAATGTAAGTTTTATCAGCGATTCCGCTACCAAAACTAAAAGGTTTGGTAGGTGGTAAAGAAGCTTTCCACGCCTAAGGAGGTACCACCCCACTCACCCTTTAAAGGACCCGTGAAGTCTTAACGGACGTTTCGGGTTCTGGGTGTGTGAGTTTGTTTTCCTTCTTCTTTTTCTTTCTTTTCTTTTTTTTCCTTTTAACCCCCTTACTATGTACAAATATGGCGGCACACCCGGAAGTAAAATATTCCGGAGGTAAAATACCCCTCCATTCGGATCTCCGGGCGAGGGGTGCATCCGGGATGCCTTCATCGAGAAGTTTAATTTCTTTTGCAATATATGTGGGCTTAACACCAATTTAAACTCCGTTCACCATCACCTTCAGTCATCTAAGCCCCACATACTGTTTGTAACGGAAACACAAATAAGTTCTAAATCTTCAACCAGCCACCTTCTCTTCCCAGGCTATGAACTTATTTCGTCTTTCCGCCCACATGGTGGCGTATGTGCTTACGTCCGCAACGATCTGGCTTGTGCTCGAGTTTCCAATCTTGAATCGGGTAGGCCTGATATCCCTTGGCTCAAACTTTCCCTTAGGTCAAATATATATTACTAAATTTATCTGCTGTTTATACCGGTCCCCATCTAATAATTCCTATGTCGAATTCTTTGACTTTCTTTCAACAAAGATCGATAGCATAATTTCTCAGTTGCCATCGGCTGAAGTAATCGTCTTTGGCGACTTTAATGTCCATAATAAGGATTGGTTGGGTTCTTCAAAAACTGACCCCCAAGGCAAAGCAACCCAAATCTTCGCAGTCAGTAACTCTCTTACCAACCTTATTATGAAACCCACCTACTTTTCTAGAGCACCAAATCATAGTTCAAATCTCCTAGATCTCTTTCTTACTACCAACCCCGAACTCTATGAAACATCTGTCACAGCACCTCTAGGTCGCTCAGATCATGGCTTAATTACTATATCTTACCCTGCACATCCCGAAGTAAATGAATACATGCCACCACGCACCGTATGGCACTACAACTCAGCCAACTGGGATGGCCTAAGGCACTTCTTCGCCACTTACCCCTGGAATTACATCTGCTTTTCTTCTCGTAATCCTTTTCAAATTTGCAATCAACTAACTGAATCAATTCAATTGGGCATTAAAACACCTATATTCCACACACCATCAAGAACCCCAACAATCCAATAACAAACCCTGGTTTTCCAAATTTTGTGATAAAGCTAGAATTTTAAAAGTTCAGGCTCACAAGAAGTTTCTACAGAATCCTAGCCAAGAAAACCGACAGACCAGCATTGAAGCAAGAAACTACTACCACCAAATAATCTCAGAAGCCAAAAACTCTTTTGATAACCGTATAAAAAACAAAATACTTTCTTGCTCAAATGGCAGCAAATCTTTCTGGTCCTTTGCAAAAACATAAGTGAAAATTTTTGTACCAGTTCTTTCACACCACTAAATTTGGAAGATAAAATTATTTCTACCGCTAAAAGAAAGGCAGAACTATTTGCCAAACAATTTGCTGGCAATTCAACCCTTGACCCTCCCGTAAAGCATCCAATTCCAGCGGTTACCCCAGTTCCTTAGCCCGATATTATTTTTAAATTAAAACACATTAAGCTATCCTTTCTTCCCTTAACACCAAGAAATTGTCTGTGCTGGATGGCATACCAGCAATCGTTTTAAAAATGTGCTCCAGAACTTGCACCAATCTTAACTCGGCTCTTTCGAATTTCTTACGACACAGGTATCTTTCCGGAGAGCTGGAAAGCTGCACGTGTTTAACCTATTCCCAAGAAAGGATCTAAATCCGTTCCATCTAACTATAGACCAATTTCAATTCTCTCAGTTCTTTGTAAAGTAATGGAAAAATTAATTAATTCACAAATTCTTAAGTACTTAGAGAAACACAAAATTTTGCATGGCAGGCAGTATGGATTTCACCACAAAAGATCTACAGCAGATCTTCTTTCCTTCGCATCACACTGTTGGAATAAGTCTCTTGAGTTTCTAGGTGAGTCCCAGATCGTTTCTCTTGATATATCCAAAGCTTTTGACCAGGTCTGGCATGCCGCACTTCTTAATAAACTTCCCTCCAATGGTCTTTCAACTAAACTCTGTACTTGGCTTTCTAGTTATCTATCTGATCGACGTATATCAGTTATTGTGGACGGCCATTCTTCAAGCTTTAACGAAGTAAATGCTGGAGTCCCTCAGGGCTCAGTTCTGGCACCAACATTGTTTCTTCTTCACATCAACGACCTTCTCTCGTCCACAACTAATTCCATTCATAGTTTCGCCGACGATAGAACCCTTCACTCCAGTTTTCAGGTTCCTAAACCCATCACTAAACCTGACTTGGAATACAAACGCAGAGCGATGCAGATATCTCTTTCGCAGGATCTTAATTTAATATTGGATTGGGGCGCCAAAAATCTCGTCCATTTTAATGCATCCAAAACACAATCATGTTCCTTCTCGCGAAAAAGTCATCAAATAATCATCCTCTATTTATGAGCGGCCAAGTTTTACAGAGCAAAGACACCTTCAATCTTGTAGGCGTCACATTTGAAAGTAACCTTAACTGGCATAAACACATTGTATCTATAGCCACGGCAGCTTCAAAAAAGCTTGGATTTCTCTTTCGAGCCAAAAAGTATTTTTCCGCTTCTAATTTATACACTTTATATGTGTCCCAAATCCGACCTCCCTTGGAATTTTGTCCCCATATCTGGGGCATGGCGTCCCCCACAACCCTAAGCATTCTTGATTCTATTAAAAGAAGAGCTATTCGTCTCATTAATGATCCTTCACTTACAGAAAGGCTTCCCTCTCTTGCTTATCGTCGGGCTGAGGGGGATTTGTCGCTTTTTATAGGTACTTTCATGGCTTCTGCCCTAAAGAATTGTCCAGTATAGTTCCTCCTCACTCACGGTTCCCCACAGAGAAACTCGTGGTTCCGGCGTATGCATCCCTATACGGTCCAACTGGACAGGCCTCGAACTTCCCACTTTGTTCGTTCTTTTATCCCTAGAGTTTCTAGATTGTGGAACCTGCTGCCCGTGGAGTTCTTTCCTTCCCCCCAAATCTTCAAGTATTTAAGTCCCGTGTCAACAAACTCCCTCTTACCTCGCTTAAGACACCTACGGTACGTTAGTATTTAGGCTTTAAGCCTTTGTGGTTTGTCCAAAGATAAAAAAAAGATATTTGAGATTTTAGAAAATTTTTTGATAAAAATAAAACTTTAATAAATCTTACCATACTTAACTTTGTATATTATGTTAGATTGCTAGAATATTAACTATACCATCACTTACATTTAAATTTTTTTCTGAAAATTATATGGGATGGCCAGAAATTAATTTAATAGTAAATATTAGTTACTGGACACCCTGTATCATTTCTATTTAAAAATTTAAATGTAGATGATTGTACACTGACTTTTCTAGCAATCCAACATAATATAAAAAGTCAAGTGTAAGTAAGGTAGGATGTATTAAAATTATGTTTTTGGTCATAATTTTTCAAAAATCACAAATTTCTTAAAACTGTTCAGTTTTGGTATATAGATCGCTGATAAAACGTACATTATATTTACTTCCACAATTCAAAAATAAACTTATATACTGGGTGTTCCAACTAAAAACACAGGCTTAATATTGAGATTTTTTTCTGGAGCACCTTGTACAATTCCACCATCGGAGACGCAGCTGACGCCTACAACGATTCATGTTTAACCTTCTTAAAGCATTTTACAAGTTATGGACTGAGAGGAAAAAACTGACAGAATTTTGCATCTGGCTTACGGTCTATAAATCTTTTTGTGGTTCTACTACATTTATAATTTACCGTCTACTTTTAGATATTTTGGCTAGATAAAATCTATACCCTCCTAAAATAGAAAAATAAATACAAACTATTAATTAATTGTTTTGCTAAAGCTATCGGTTACAAATTGATGACCAGACCTAACCTAATGGAAAATTTAGCGTGAATTTACATTCTCGCCTCCCCTAAATTCCGACTTGATACAGTGTAAACATTCTCTTTAATTTATATGTTAGTTTAGTGGACCGATTTATTTAGTTGGTTTACCTGTGCCCCAAAAAAAAAATTTTAATATTGAAAAGATATTCTAAATATAGGCTAGGCCGTTATAATCTATATTAGCTGTAAAGACATGCCATTTAAATCGTATTAATAGGTCTGTTCTGGTTAGTCAATCACAAACTAGTCAGTGCTAATCAGATCTTACAAATACGTCTGGTGACCAGTTAGCAACTGGTCACCTGACTAAATAATAATACCCGATGGGCGCTGACTATTTTTAATTTCTCTACGAGCAGCGCTTTTATTACAAAGTATATTATTTTTTATGTATTTTGGCTTTTGGATTGGGCCTTACATGGCACTACGGTAATTCAGCATTATAAAATCCTTTCTAAGTGCGTATGTTAATGCTAATTACTCTTAGGCTGAAAACATAGTGTAGCGACGAGGATAGCGGCGAGCAAACAGCGCAACAACGCATTAAAATTAAATAAAGGATTTTTTAATGAATCTAACGATACCAATTTATTTGCGATCGATTAAGAATAAGGTCATAATATAGCCACCTAGATGCAAAACTACAAATGACCCTTAAAAAATCAAGTAAGTGTAAAAACTTTTTAAAATGTCAGATTACTATTTAGAATTGTCTTAGGAATCCAAAAATGTTAAAATATACAGGTTGTTTTATTTAAAAATTCAAAATTAAAGTCATTTCTGGTTAAACAGGAAGTTACCAAAAAGTAGGAAATATGCGAAAACTCTTCCCTTTCTATACCATTTATAAGTCTCATTTTCATATGCCCAATGGTCTAGGAGTTATTGCTTGTCTAATAGATTCGTTGACACTTGGTATACAATGGTAAGGAAAAATAATATCTTAAAAATAACCCTTTATACAAGGTGTTACAAATTCGATGCATTAGCATTATCTTGGTAACTATAAAAAATAGAGAATTGGCTAAATTAGGGAAAGTTGCACATCCCAGTGGTGAAGAGGTGGGCGAAGAAATTTTTTAAAAATCCGATTTCTTCCGAAGATATCCGAAAAAAAGACCAAAAAAATTATTTATTAATTTTATTTTTTAAGGCCCTGTTAGTGATTATTTTGAAAAATCAATAGCACTTTCTTAAAGCACTTTTTATAATCCTCATGAAAATATTTTTATTTTTCCAATACGACGTGGCATTTTTTAGCTACCATCCTGGTCCGTATTTAAAAAAATGAAGCTGATGATGGTGACTAAAAAACGAAACGTCGAGTCGTATCGGAAAAATTAAAAAAGTGCCTTAAGAAAGTGCTATTTGTTTTTCAAAATAATCACTAACACAATAAAATGGATAATTTAACTTTTTGTTTTTTTTCCGGATATCTTCGGAAGTAACCAATTTTTTAAATTTCTCTTTGCCCAATTTTTCAGCATTTTATTGCGCAACTTTGCGCTAATTTAACCAATTCCCTATCTCTTGTAATTATCGAGAAAGCAAGGGTAATGCATCAAATTTGTAACACTCTGTATAAATATTACTTGACTTTTCTTTTTTTTTTATTTTAATTTTATTTTGTCTTGACAGTGGTGACAGACTTGCCACCAAAATGTCAAATTCTAAATAGCATTTATGGAATTTTTTGTCTTTTTTTTCTTTTTTCTTTTATGGCCACCTGCCAGTTTATGGCGCTAAACACGGTTATCTCGCTATACTTCGGAACTAGAACCCAAGAGATCTTATTTTTCGTAAATTGTGGCGTGAAACAAATAATCCGCCCAAGTCAAATCTAACCTACTTAATGATCTCATACATATTTGTATTTTGTACAAAACTTGGCATTAATTTAGGTTTCCATTCTTTTTGCGGCGAAGCCCACAGCCAAGAAAAATTTAAGTATTGAACTTGGTTCACCTTTTTCACATGTACATATGTTTTTGGTAGGACAAGGTATTACTTGACCCCCTGTCCTGTTTAAACTTTTTGACATCTGTGTTAGTGATGGGAGGAAGTATCCCTAAAGAAGTAATTTTTGACACAAAAAGTGTCCCTCTTAAAATAAAATTTAACGGGTTTTGGTGTACAAATAATAAAATTATACTTGTTTTAATTAAAATGCACTGTATAATATGAAAAGATAAACCCTTAAAATATCCAAATTACAGGTAATATAATACGTTCACTACTTTCAAATATTTAATAACTTAGTCTTATTTTAACACGATCTTCCGTATTTTCGCATAATAAATTAGGTTAGCTTAGGTAAAACCATTGGGACAACGATAAAATACGCTAATCACATTTTAAGTGCACTTAATAAAATTAATTCGGTCATTCCTGAGGTTCCCACAGAGAATATTTTTCGGTCAAGGCAAATTAAGTTAGAAACACATTTTTCTACAGAGCACTTCTATGGCAGTGGTGGTGCATGTAACTTTTTATTATCGTTACCATTATATATAGCATTACATAACAGCATGACAGAAAAGATATTTTGTTTAACTTTTTTATAAAAATTTTGAAATATTCCTATTACTTAGTACAGAGACTGTCAATAAGTTGGACACATATGGAAAAAAATTGGAAATTTATTAAAAACACTGTTGGAAACAATTATTAAAAGTAACATTAAAATATTAGGGAGTAACATTAAAATAGTAGAGACCGAGATTAGTAGTATCCTAACTCCAAAATGTTATTTAAAGAAGCTTTTGATAAATATAAAACTTTTGATTTACAAAATAAAAAAAATAAGAAAAAGTAAGTAAGTAAGTAACAAACTGATTTGGTATTATGAAACTTAATTATATCATTGTTCCTTCACATTATTTATATTGAGAAAATAAATTGAAAATCGACAAGTACTTTAGGTGCTACTGTGTTTCTAAAAGCTCTATTAAAATAATAAAAAAATAACAAGGCAGATCACTTTTCGTAAATATTTGTAAATTTTGTTTGTGTTGAAAAATAATTGGTATAAAGTCTACAATATCATTTTGTCTAAATAAAAGTTTAAAATATTAAGTGCATGTTTTATGTTTAGGTAAATCACAAGAAGAGAACTGTAAGGTTCCTTAGTATTGTTTTCCAAAAGTTTTTAAAAAGCAAATATAAAAACATAAAAATTAGTTAGATTATCTACATCTATTAATTACAGAAAAGTTAAATAAACATAAAATATAAAGATTTTTAAAAATTTAAAGTAATTGTATGTATAACTTATTAAATATACATTTTTTGAAAAAATGTTAGTAGTCGTTTTTGGTGGAAAATTAGTTAAAAAATTAAATAAAATTTTATTTAATGCAATAATATAAATGTTCTTAGATGTCAAAACAATTGCGGTTTTTAAAAATATAACATAAATTTGAGGTGGCAACATGGGTCGTCGTAATCAGCATTTTATTCTGAACATGATTCTGCCAAAAATCTCATAATAAGAATAATTTTTGATACATTGGCGCCCATACGGCCAGATCAAAACATTGGCATTTTGTGCAAACTTTGTGGTTAGGTTATAATGATATAAGAACTTTAGACACTTCACTTACATGTGTTTAATGGTTTGCCTAATATTATTACAGGCATTTGCTATAAAATAATTATGTCTGTAAACTAATAAACTCCTAAATTAATATAATTAAAAAAAGGTAATGTGTGTTAGCTCTGGTAAGTCAAAACCTTTAGTTTGGTAGAAATATACTTTAATATCTTTTTAACTGAATTTAAGAAGTTAATCTCTCACTGTCATGTACTTTTCAACACTAGTGTTGAAAAGTAGATTTTAACACGCGTGTGATATTATTCGTTTTGCCAAGGATTAAGAAGTGCGTTTTATGTCATTTTTATTAGTGGTCGTAGAAAAAGTACTTGCGTTTTTCTTACGGAAAAATTGTTATTTTATGAAAAGTCTCACTTATGCCAAGTAATTTTATGAAAAGCCTCACAATATATGGTTGCCATTACTTTTGGGTTAACCATTTTGGTAACATCAATAACATTTCGGTATTTCGTTGTTTCTATGGAACAAACGTATGGTTAATGTAAACCAAATATTATGATACTGACCGTTAGCTGTCAACAGAAAAAATATTTTTTATATTCTTTTTCTTTATCAAAATAATATTATCGTTATCGCTCCATAGCATTAGGCATTTTTTATTATAGTTTTAAGTATTTTAGACCAAGGAAAATTTTTATAAAGAATACGTTTTTATCGTAATATTAAAAATTTAAAAAAAACTACAGGTAACTATAGATAAGTCCATATATGGACACACTCTAAAGCCTTGTTGAGACATGGCTAGTAATTTAGTCAAGTAGCGAGTAATTAAGTATTCTCATGCATGTGGACAGTAAAAATTAGGAAGGTAGTTTAGTGTAGTAGCTCTCCACGAGAATACCTTATTACTAGCTACTCGAATAAATTACTTGCCTTGTTTGAACTAGGCCTAATACCCTTACTTTATACAGGGTGATACTTAACCCATACGCACAAATTTGGGAAATTTTCGCTGCTTAGGTCAAAAAATGACTAAAAAAAGGAAAGTGGCAAGTAAAATAGTAAAGAGATAAGAAGATATTTAAAGTTAAATAAAAGAAGTAAATTGTAGGAACAAATAATAATGATAAATATTCTTTTCACAATCTAAAAACGTAGTGTGACGTAAACTTGGAATGCAATAAACCATAAATGTTTTCGGATTTACCGTACAGGGCCGCACTATACCTGATGAAAAAGATGTAGGTGTAGCGTGTAAAGTTGGTTGTAAATTAAATAAACAAACAATAATTTGCAGTAATACTACATTTTAACAGTATACCGGGTGACAACAAACTATCAAGCAATTTATTTTCTTCAGTGCAATCGTATAGTTTTCAAATTTTGGACGTTATATTGTATCACTATTTAACCGGAAGTAATATAAACTTGGATTTTTAAATGGAACACCCTGTCTATTTTTAAGAATTTGAATTCTACAGGTCATTCCTGATATAAAACCTTTTATATATTTATAATCTAACTCTTTTGGTTTTGGAGAAAATGGCGTTTGAAATTTTCCAAACGGCAGTACATTATGCAGTTTTATGGGAAAACAAATAAACATAACAAAAATTGAAAATTCCTAAAATAGTTTCTTTAAAAGACTCTACTTTTAGGGGCCATTATAATACTACTTCCGGTTTAGCCGGAAGTGCTGTAAAATTTGAACTTTCAGGTATGATAACCCTGTTAATGTTAATGGAACACTCTATATATTTTTAACATTTTAAATTTTTGTTGTTGTTCTCTTTATTTGTTTTTCCATAAAACTGCATATTGTGCTGTCCTTTAGACATTTTCAAACGCCATTTTCTCCAAAACCAAAAAGTTAGGTTATGGATATATTTAAGGTTTTATATCAGGAATGACCTGTAGAATTCAAATCCTAAAAATATACCATTTAAAATATCAAAATTTATATCACTTCCGGTTAAACCGGAAGTAATACAGAGATGCTATTATATCTAAAATTGGCATCCGTTGATTTGATTTACCGCCCCTAAATTTTAAAACTATACGGTTGCACTGAAGAAAATAAATTGCTTGATATTTATTTCGTTGTCACCCGGTATATAAAACTAACATTTAACGACAAAATAAAACACACCATATCTTACTTTTAATCAATTTTGCCATCACTACTATCTCCCAAATTGACACTAATATTATAAAGAGGTAAAGTTTGTAACTGTGTGTTTGTAGGGGCTAATCTTCGGGAATACTAAACCCATCATAAAAAATGTTTTAAAGTCAGAAAGCTATAGGCTATATTTTATTATGATTAAAGTTCAGAGAAAAATATATTTAAATCCCAACGAAGTGGGAACGAGTCGGCTAGTTAATAGTAATCATTTTAACAGGCTCTAAGCTATTTACATTTATTTACGTAAAGCGATAAAAATATTCAATTTTTTAACGTGTTTAGTACAGTTTCTCCAATTTTAAACGGCTACACTTTCGTCTTTTGTTTTCATCAGTACAATAAATAATTACACTAAGATTTAAAGTTGGTGCATTATGCTGAGTGCATTTATTAGACTTAAATTTATACCATTTAGCTGCACCACTGTCTTTTCGTATTGTTCTAGGCTTTACAGTATTATTTACAATGTTTTACGCTGTACTGTAAAGTTGGTGTTTCCTTTAACGAAAAATGTTTTTCGTGGCCTTGCTCTACTAACTTTATATTAACGCATTTTAAAATTATTTTTGCTTTAACAATCAAACATTTTCGGCCACTGCCTGAAACGGCTTTTGCACTTGCCATCTTCAAACACACTATCACTGCAAAACTTAATAACTGACAGTTTTTTAGAATGTGTCGTAATA
This sequence comes from Listronotus bonariensis, assembly GCA_014170235.1. Lineage (NCBI taxonomy): Eukaryota > Metazoa > Arthropoda > Insecta > Coleoptera > Curculionidae > Listronotus > Listronotus bonariensis. The sequence goes on from JACEGR010001882.1 coordinate 93,397, forward strand.
AAGATTTTTTTGTACTTATAAGTTACAATCAGGTACAAATCGTCATTATTGTTAGTATTTTTAACGCCCTACAAATAAACAATTGCAATTAAATAAAGTAATAAGAATGACTCAAAAGTCTTATAGAGTTTTTAGGTAATAATCTATGCTAAGACTTTTATGGCTTTATTGCATGTCATCATGCCATCTCAGGTCAAGTCACTTTCTTAGATCGTGAAAAGAACTATACTTATTCATTTTTTAGGATAGGAAAATATTTTTTTTTTAATGTTTTCTCAAGCAACTTTAAGATTTTATGTATTATTTTAAATTAATTTTCTTTTTTTTAACAACGTTATAAAATAAATATTTTTGTTGCGTTTCAAATGATTGGTATGTTTATTTTTAAAATTATATTTTATGCCTTTCTTTGTAGAAAAAAATATAATAGAATTTAGCATAAAATAAATGGACAAATCTTATCTCTTATAAAATCAAAACAAGACCTTATATTTGGATCTTTACAATGTATGATACAAACTTTTATTGGATGGTAATTATTTGGGTACACGCCAAAAATTATATTAAAAGTACCAAAAAAAACAAAAAAGTAAAATAATTAAAAAGATAACTAAAAATCGACGTTTCGATGGCAAGTCTGCCACCGTTGTCAAGATAAATTGAATATAAATAAAAAATAACAGTAGGGGAGATAGGGGATTGAGGGACCACCGCCACCGGTGGAGCTTATTATCTCAAAATCTCTGACGTCAGCAATTATTTAGGAATCTTGCGCAACGCATAATTTAGGGCGTGGCTCCTACTATCTGTCAAACCATAAATGTTATCTGTCAAATGTCAAATGTCACCTGTCACCTGTCATATGTCAAAAATCACGTAACTTAGAAAATGGCCGCCATGCGTAGGGTACTTGCGCTATGGTCATAAATTGATCTGCGCAAACGCAAAAATCCCAGGGTGTACCGTTCGGGCGCTATCGACAAAAATCGTAATTTAACCCTGATGACTCATCATGGGAGAGCGGTTTAAATTTTTTAAATATAGTATTACGTTATACCTATCGAACAGTGAAAACCGCATGACGCCACCTTTAGCCATAAAGGCGTTACAGCTGTTTATAAATAGTTAAGAGATATCAATTAGCGATTAGAACGGTAACCCCATAGGAAAATCGATCATAGCGGCCTTATTAGTAGACTTAGAAGAATGAAACTTGGCAAAAGGATAGTCGACGACGTTTCGCCAATGATTTCAAGCTTATTAATCCTAACAAATAACTATTACTAAGGTTTTAAATTTTAAAATTTTTATCTTCTTTTAGGATATTTTGAAATCTTTTTGAAATTAAATGTCCATCCATTAAATGAATCCACCGAACTACAGAACATATCTTCAATACAAACTTTTATAATCCTGATTTTTTATTTTTTTAAACAATTACAATTTACCCTTTTCTACAAAATTTAATTAAATGCTAAAAAATTTGTAAAAATTACCTATTCTCTGTTTACTATAAATTAATAAAAACACCTGAACAAAAAATGTATTTCGTTGGTTTAAAAAGTCAGTAACCCTAGTTACCACAATAAAAAAATTATTATTTTAATGGTTTAAAACTACGGTAACCGAAGTTACTTTCTAGGTATTCATTATCAATTTAAAGTTGCCAAAGTATAGACTTATTTTTTTATTAAGCGGCTTACTTAACGTTTTTGCAGGGCTAGTGAACCAGAACTTAGAATTTTACAAATATTCATTTTAATTAAGACAAACATACTATAAATAATAATGTTATTTAATGTTTTTTTTCTTAGGTATCTTTTAATATTTTTTACCCACCCTGTATACTCCTAAACTTTTATTAAAAACTAAATATTGCTAAGTCTATTGCTAGATTAAGTCGATGCACTTATTTTTACATAAAAAATATATGACAAAGTGCAAATAAAATAGTTTTCCTTTTGTTGCTCATGTAATGTACTACTCTATATTATCCTAAAAAATACTCATAAATTTTTTTTTGTTCCAGTATAAAAAGCGGAATAATGCTATTTTATAGGAAATTATTTTGGTGAATTATTAGGAAATAATTGGAGATTTATTGGGGAATTATAAGGAATTATTGGGGAATTATGGAAAATTATAAGAAACTTTTGGGGAGCTATGGGGAATTAGGGGTCAGTCTGGGAAAGTAGACTTCCTCAAAGGGAATATTTTTTTTTAAATTCGGAAAGGTAGTTTCCTGCTTGAATTTTAGGTTCAGAAATAATACGGTATAACTTTAAAGACAAAATTTTAATTTTAATCTCTTAAACACATAACTGCAACTGAAAGTAAAGTACTTATAGAAATTCTTATCTATATACAGAGTTATTTTTAAGTTAATATATTTTTCTAAACACAGTATAAAATCCAAGAAAATTGGAATATTTTTTAAATAAAATGTTTTTAAACGCAAACAACTTTCCCACTACTTCAGATATGTTCACAAAATTTGGTAATTTTTTTAACCATTAAACTACATTGTTTGCTGTAAAAGTTAAAAAATAACTCGTGGAGTTTAAACCAGATATATTTTTTTCAAAAAGAAAATAGTACGCCACTGCTTTTTCTTTAAATCAATATGATTTTTAAAATAATCACTTGTTTTTAGGTTTTTTGGTGTTTTGTTACTTTTTTGTACAACAAACGGTTTTTGTTTAAATAAAATAAAAACCATTTTAATGCATAGCAAAATTGCTAAAAGCTGATATGGTGTTTTGTATGTAAAATTCGTATTTGACTTTTATTACAAAATGTAACTACTACTAATATTTGTTTTAGGTTTAAATTGTAGTAATGTAAGTTTTAATCTTTTTTAATAAAAATAGATAAAAACGAATTTTACATACAAAAGAACATATCAGATTTTAGCGATTTTGCCGGGCATCAAATGACTTTTATTTTTTTAAACGAAAACCATTCGTCGTACTAAAAATATTAAGTGACAAAATTAAATCCAAAGTAAATAAATAATATAAAAATATAATTGATTTAAAGAAAAAGCGGCGGGGTACTATTTTTTCTTAAAAAAATTCAATACAAAACTTGGTTGAACGCCACTGGTAAAAATTTTTAAAAACTTTTACTGCAAAAAATGTAACGCAATAGTTAAAAGAAATGTACCAAATTTTGTGGGCATATCTGACGTTGTCAAAAAGTTATGAAATGTTTCTTTCTTTCTTTTAAAACTTTTACACCCTTTATTTCGGAAACTAAGCATTTTCGAATATAATTTTATTTTAGAAATTGTCTTATTTTCTTGCATTCTATACTGTCTTAAAAAAATGCCAACTTAAAAATAACCTTGTATTCATCACTTTTTAATGGATATTTTTTTAACAAAATTTTAACAGAACTTTAGCCAATTAGTTTTATAAAGCCAACTAATACTACATTATTTCTTAAACCTTTTTTTAGTACTTAATACTTTTACTTATAATTTGTTTAATTTTATTTATTTAAAAATAATATAATTGATTTTATTATCAATAATTAAAAATATTATATAATTTTTTAAATATCAGTTATTGTTTGTCGTTAGAAACAATTTCCTAAATTTACCTATACGTATAGGTTATAAATCACTCTGCATATTTAAAAGCGGACAAGTAAAACAGTAGTTAAAATGTTTTTAGCAAGGCATTATTTTTATGTAAAATTCTTTATGGTAACAAATAGTATTAATAAGTATGCAAAAGACAAAAACTGCTTCTAATATACTAAAAAAACTCTTTGTTATAGTTATGGGCCTATAATACCGTAGTTATATAAGTTTTTGCAATTTTGTATATTTATTTATTAAAACCTTCAATAGCAAAAGTACTGCATTTATTTAAACACTATAAATTTTATTATCAAATAAAACATTCTTTATTGATAAAATACAACAAGTTTAATGGCTTTATTTTGTATAAAATAAATAAACTCTGGTTTCACTCTTTGGGTACAATTGATCATAAAAATCTATTAGTTTGATTAAAATCAAAAAGTGTTTTATTTGGGGTAACAGAGCAAGTAAATGACAATTTATTTTTAAAATATAAATATTTAACAAAATTTTATCAACCTAAATTCTTTTCAATATTGCAATTTTTATGGTGTAAAATTAATGGGAGTCCTATTTTTCTGCGCCATAAATTTCATAAATAACCTGGCCATAAATAAAAAACAAACCATTAAATATATTCGATTTTATATTTTTGGTAAAATAAATATGGTAGAATGTGTCGAAAATTTATTAAATTAGGTTTGGCTGGTGTTGAATTAATAGAATAATACGTGTAATAAATAAATACCATCTATTAGAATAATATACATATACAAGGTAAATAAAGAAAACATAACTTTTAAATATCTTCAAAACTGCTAAAGCTGCGTGTATAAAATTTCGTTAATGGGGATCTTTTAAAATAAAAATGCAATACTTATCATGATCGTTAAAACCACCAACAAGGCTTACCTCGGCAAAGGGGTGCTGAAAATAATTATATAAATCTTTATAAAAAAGATTGTAACTATGACTTATTAATCTGTCGCAAAAGTAGTGGCGCACTGCTACCATGATGATTTTTGTCCGTAATTTTCCCTTCCGTGCGTCTTTAACCCCGCGAAATTTAGAGTTGTATTTTTCTCGTAACCTACCCTGATTTTTACAGGGTCTGGAAAAATAATGTTGGTAACTTCAAATAGCTATTTACGTTACTAGACCGGAAAATGGTATTTTACGGGTCGACGAAAACATTTACAGGGCGAGCCGTAGGCGAGTCCTGTAGTTTTGAGGAGACCCGTAAAAATTATTTCCGGTCGAGTATTTTAAGTAATTTTTTTTAATTGACCGGAAAAAAAACTGTGTAAATTTTTAGTGTTATATTTAAACGACAATAAGGCAAGTACAACGAGGTTCTTTTGACAAAATGTATTTTTTCTAAATTACTTACGAAACTATAAATAATTAAGTGAATAGGAACTACAAACGAAAACGAATTATAATAATAATATTATGAAAGTTTACAACAAAATTTATATTACAATATCTTGAACTGTCAAATAGTAACAATTGAACTCTGACAATTTTTGTCATGGCTAACAGGATTTTTTGATATCAGGGACCGGAAAGTAAATGAGAGACCGGAAAGTAAACTAGGGACCGGAAAGTAAATTAGTCCTGTAAAATAGCATTTTCCGCTTAAAAAATTGAGTGGAAAATTCAATTTTCCGGTCAATTAAAAAAAGTATTTTTTGCATTATCCTAAGCAAAAAAGTATTTTATAGCCTTTGTCCGAAAATCAGCCGTTTCGGAGAATAAAATGCTGAACTTAGTTGTTTTTATTTATTAATATTTTAATTTTGTACCTTATTAATTTAATAGCTATTTACGTTACTAGACCGGAAAATGGTATTTTACGGGTCGACGAAAAACATTTACAGGGCGAGCCGTAGGCGAGTCCTGTAGTTTTGAGGAGACCCGTAATAGCTATTTACGTTACTAGACCGGAAAATGGTATTTTACGGGTCGACGAAAAACATTTACAGGGCGAGCCGTAGGCGAGTCCTGTAGTTTTGAGGAGACCCGTAAAAGTTATTTCCGGTCGAGTATCGTACATAATTTTTTTTAATTGACCGGAAAAAAAACTGTGTCAATTTTTAGTGTTATATTTAAACGACAATAAGGCAAGGCTGCTTCAATTATTTCATCTGGATTTTCCATGTCTGACTCCATTTTGGCAAAATGATGCTTTCTTTACTTTACAATATCTTGAACTGTCAAATAGTAACAATTGAACTCTGACAATTTTTGTCATGGCTAACAGGATTTTTTGATATCAGGGACCGGAAAGTAAATGAGAGACCGGAAAGTAAACTAGGGACCGGAAAGTAAATTAGTCCTGTAAAATAGCATTTTCCGCTTAAAAATTGAGTGGAAAATTAATTTTCCGGTCAATTAAAAAAAATTATTTTCGGTTGAGTATCGTACATAATTTTTTTTTAATTGACCGGAAAAAAACTGTGTAAATTTTTAGTGTTATATTTAAACGACAATAAGGCAAGTACAACGAGGTTCTTTTGACAAAATGTATTTTTTCTAAATTACTGACTCCATTTTGGCAAAATGATGCTTTCTTTACTTTACAATACAATACTTACAATTGAACTGTCAAATAGTAACAATTGAACTCTGACAATTTGTCATGGCTAACAGGATTTTTTGATATCAGGGACCGGAAAGTAAATGAGAGACCGGAAAGTAAACTAGGGACCGGAAAGTAAATTAGTCCTGTAAAATAGCATTTTCCGCTTAAAAATTGAGTGGAAAATTTTATTTTCCGGTCAATTAAAAAAAAATAAAAAGGAGCTCCAAATCAAAACGCAGTTTTTTATTAAATACAATTTCCAGAGTATTTCACAATTTTTACTCTTTGTTTTATTATTTAGGTTTATAAAGTTTTTTTAATAAAAATATATTAAATAATAAATATACCATATTTCATTTAAAAAGTTTTTAACATTTGTTAATAGAAAGCGCGCAGTTAAAATTGTGAGGTATTCTGTGTTTTATCAAAAACTGCGCTTTGGTTTGGAGCTCCTCATATGTCTAATAGCGTTAAATGTATTTATACGTCCTATTTATAAATTCCTGTCTCAAGGAAAATATTTTTCCTGCCTATTAAATATATTTGTCGAAATAAATAAATAAACAGACAAACAAAATCCCCCACACAAATGGCAACGTCAGACGCGTCGAACCCTACCAATGCGACATCGTGCCGGTAGACAAAAAATTAAATACCTGTATTTGGAAAAATTGTTTTGTATTTTCTTGCATACGTTAATGCAAGTAATGTTTACCCGAATTAAACTTACAATTTATTTTCAATATGCATTAATGTATTACTGCTTGCATTTTAATACGAAATAGATGTTCTGGGTCCGTAAGTTTTACGATATGCTTATTATTAACGGAGAGGTTAATTGCAATTTTAAAAATTAAAAAATTCAGGCGCAATTTAGATGGAAAGTTTACCTGATCAACGGCTACCAGCTAGAAAAACAATCGTAAAAGTATTCCAAAGTCTTCTGGACACAGGAGCTAAGTACCTAGTTTTCTGAAATATTTTAATAATACCTATGGGAATAGGTCGATGGAAAGAAATAATCTAAATGCCTGGACAGCTAGATTTGCCGATCTTTATCCATTAGATATTTAGTTCTGGGTATTCATAAAAGATTTAGTCTACGCCTCTAAAATAAACAATGAAAATGATTTGAGGGAGCGTATTTTGATCGCCACTAATGAAATACGTAATATGCCCAATGATCTGAAAAATAAATATGGATGAATGCAGCGAAAATCATAATAACCCCTACTTGGGCATTGCGCAGTCCCCTTGTGGGCATGCGCAGTAAACATTTACTGACTAGCATAAAACAAAAAACAGGACCGGGTTTAACATTTTGTATATGATTTATTTATAAAGAAAATATACTAAGTACTTTTGTTTGTGGGCATACATATTTAAATATTTTATTTTAAGTCTGTATTCGTCTTTCATAGTAGTCCCTAAAAAGTAACCGGTTTTATATTGGGGACTATTTTTTGTTGTATGTTTTTTTTTATTTTTCGGTCGTATCGCCGATTTTATTGAAATTTAGCAAACGAGAGTGCTTAGAAGCACTGATCTCAATTTAAATTCGGTTTTTTTCGTAAAACACCTTATTTTTGATTTATGAGGACCCACTTTGACTCAACCTCAAACCTGCACGGAATTTTTTTCCGCATTATTATCTTCCCTCTTAACAGTACCTTGAAACAACAAAACTGAGTGTTTGGTATTTTATCATAAAAGCAATTAGTTGTGGTGTAATTTGTTTAAGGAATAAATCTCAATTCATAAACTGATATTTCGCTCCCGTTGCCATAGCAGTTGTCGTTCAATTAATTTTGGCGTGTAATGCCATTAAAATTGTTTATTTTTGGACTTAGGGTCAAACTGACCTCACATTTGTAATTGAAACTACAAAAAAAACGCAAAATACAAATATTAAAATTGGTAATGGACCCATACTGGCTTAGTATTATATTTCTATAACTTTTAAAGATATCAAAATCTAACGTATGCCAATTTGCAATATTAAGAAGCAACTTTTTTAAGCAATTACATCAGCTCTAGTCAATTTTTCTACCTTTTGAGATACGCCACTTCGTGATATTGTCGACGAAATTGCTTATGGCTACGTGTTATAACTTGAAAATATGTCAAATTATTTTGATTAAACTGCCTTATTTCATTTTGTGTGATTATAAATGCATCAGTCAAATGCTAACTTAGGGTGTCCGACTATATTTTAACCCATTTTGACCGCGAATAATAAGAACAAATAAAATTATCAAAATGCGGTGTTCGCAGAAAGCCTTAGATTTTTTTAATGTTTTTTTTTCAAACCTTGCCATTTGGTTGTGACATTTATTTCTTACGAAAACGGCCAATTTTCGTATATAGGGCAAGTTTGTTATTTTAAATGGAGCGCCATGTATATTTTTCTATAATCCTTAAATAAAATTATTCCCGTTTAAAAAAATTAACCCAAACCATGACTATTTCAAAAAATAATGGTATTATTTGTGATCAGAAAATTTGCTACTTACTCATTATTTAGTTTTGGTTATGCAAAACTTAAATTAAACAAACGTTTAAAAACACCAAGAATTACTCACAACGCACAAATGAAACACCAAATACCAAATGACTATACCTAATAACGGTCGACCGTAGATGGGAGATTGATTTGGGCAGCCGACGGCGTCAATTTTACCTGGATTTAACGATCGGAAAATCCCAAATTATAAATTAAATTAGGATGAGTGTGGTCCTGTTACTGTATAGGTAAACGTTTTCAGTGTTGCAACCACTATATTTATTAAAATACTGCAAATTTTGTCAATGTTGCCAACACTATACTGGGTTTTAATGAAAAATGCTAACTTTTATAAGAACGGCGCATGTGCAAAGGTGAACAGCAATTCTCCCAGTGTAGAGAAAAAATTTCTTGCGCAGGTCTATTGAAAATATATGGGGATAATTTTCTATTAGCAATCCTTTTAATTTTTAGATCATTGAATATGCCTCGGATTTTTCAATAGTTAAAGAAAATTAAGTTTAACGGTCTTTAGTTTGCGTAGATGCTCATGGTTTCCATTTTAAACATCTTGTTATTACTTATTAATTTAACTGTAACTTTGTATAATTTACAAATGTTGTGTTTTTTTCTTTTTTGGTGCATCGGATCGCTTCAACTAAGTTTAAGTAAAGGTACCTGTCATTTTCTTAAGGTAAACGGACTGTGCTAAATGCATTATTTATTAAAATAATATTAGCCACAACAAAATTGCTTAAAAGTGTTCAATAATTTAAGGCATACTTTTTACCAAATATTTTACCAACGCAATGTAAACAACCCGATAAATATGTTGCGGTCCTAGTGCGCTCGTATCTCGTTTGTATTGCTAGATGTTTAGGAAAATTTAAATATTTATGACTCACTTTTTTAAAACCAAGTATTTTCGGACATTATTTGTAATGAACTTGTTACATATATTCACAATAAAAATACTTTAAATAACGGATGGCCAATTTCCTAAAAGTTTCGTAAATTAATTAATCTTGTCTTAATTTTATTTTTAGAAATATTAAAATTTCTTAATTTTTATACCCAGTTTTACAATTGCGAGTTCAGTTTAGAATCAGTTGAACTTAACTGGTGAGTGAACCGGCCAATTTAAAATAATATTTTAAATGGGCCGGCTTAACCAGCATCAGTTGGTTCAACTAATCCTAAACTGAACTCGTAATTGTAAAACTAGACATTAAGTGTTTTATTTTAAGTTAACAATATACAGGGTGATCAAATTTCAGCACTACTGCTAACTTCTTTATGATTGGAGATACATAGTCGGTTCAATTTTTATGAAAGTTGTTGTATTTTGTCGCTAATTAACTTGCTACCAACGAAAAAATATGTTTTTTTCTTAAATAAAACACCCTGTATATTAGGTCACTATTTATCAAAGAGCTTTTTAAAAAGGCCACATGTAATGAATACAATTTTATATAGTTTCATAAATATAGACATCTTTAGGAATTTGGTAGTTAGACCGCATTTTTAAAATAAAAAAATATTGCATCACCATAAAACAGACGTATTAAAAGGCTTTAAGAAAATACTGGCCATATTTCCAAAACTAAAAGAGATAGATATATGGTATTTTTCCAAAGCTCTTTAAAATATTTATAATTTAATAGTAATGAATATACAGGATGTTTTATTTAAAAATGCCAATTTACTTTTAAATTCCTGAGGTTAGCCCTATTTCCGAAACTATGAAAAACTGGACATATCACATAAATGTACATTTTTTAAACATTCCTCATAGTTCTTTCAAACGGTGACATAATTGATATAGAGAAAACTAGCCTAAATAACATATTCAAGTAAAATGACACACTGCATATATTTTTTTTGCTTTCCCAGCCACCTCTTAAACAAGTTGGAGTAAGTAATATGATCACTGCAGGTAGTATTTAAAACGCTGTACAGGAAAATGTCCCCTATTTTTATTTATACATTTATTTATTTATTTATTTACGGGCAAAACCCATTTACAAATTTACAATGTTTGCACAGAAATTTAATATTCACAATAATTAAAGTAATAAATATACATAAGTTGTACTAATAATAAATAATAATCTAATAATATCACATTACACATCACAGTTCAAGACGTATCACATTTTTTTTAAATACATAAAAGGAGAAACTAAAAAGTCTTTGTCTACTCTATTTCCATTATTAAGCATTCTTATGATAGGAGAAAACCTGCCGTAATTGGTTCTATGATAATCTACAGCAAAAAATACTGTTCTCTTGTGTTCCTTGGCGGAACCCGAAAATTGATTTTATTTAAAAGGCTTTGGCAATCAATGTTTCCATTAATCAATTTAAACAGAAAAAAATATCAGCCTTGATTCTACGTTCCGCCAAGGAATCCAAGACCAGTCTATGTCTTCGAACATCATAGGATTCCGGGGTAAATTTAAATTTAAATGAAATAAACCTAGTGTACCTTTTCTGTACTCTCTCGATGTTTTGTTTATGTCATATGTACTGTATAAAAGGGTGACCACACACAGGAAAGGTACTCTAAGTTTGATCTGACAAGAGTTTTATAAATATTGTTCAAACTATTGATGTTACGGAAATCCCTAGTGTTTCTACACACAAAACCCAGCAACTTTAAAGATTTGTTTACAATATGTTCATAGTGGATATGGAAGTCTAATTTAGTATCTAAGTGTAAACCTAAATCACAAATGGGGTTAACCCTTTCTAACGGCTCCCCATTTATACCATAAACATAAGTGAGTGGATGCTGCGACCGATGAAAGGTCATTGTTTTACATTTTTTTACATTTAAATTCATCCTGTTTCTATCACACCATACACTCACTCTGCTTAAGTCATCCTGCAAGTTAATAGCATCCTGAAAGCATTTTATAGGTACAAATAATTTCAAATCGTCAGCAAAAAGTTGTGCGAATTGGACTTCCTTTCTAAGATCGTTAATGAAAATATTAAAGAGATAAGGACCCAAATGACTACCCTGAGGGACACCCGATGTAACATGCACCTCTTGTGATACAGAACCTTTTACTTTTACAAATTGTTTTCTATTATTCAAGTAAGATTTTAACCATTTAAGCAATGTATCAGTAAAACCAAAGGCTTCTAGTTTTTCCCTAAAATATGATGATCAACAGTATCAAATGCCTTACTAAAGTCGGTGTACACAGCATCTACTTGACACCCACTCTCCAAGGCATCTAACACTGCCTGTGTAAACAACAGCATATTTGTTGTTGTGGATCTGCCATCAGAAAAGCCATGCTGTTCCTGAATCATAATAGACATAATTGGGTGTTTAATGTCATCACAAACAATTTTTTCGAAAAGCTTTGGGATTGTACTTAGTTTGGAAATTGGTCTATAATTTGTAGCATCAGAGTAGCTTCCGTTCTTATGTATAGGTGTGATATAACTATGTTTCCATCGTTCAGGAAAAACACCACTCTTAAGTGATAGGTTAAAGAGTAAATAAAGAGGCTTCGAAAGAGAATAGACACAATTTACCAGTAAACCAGGAGGCAGATCATCAGGTCCAGGACCAATACCTTGTTTCAGATCTAAAACACATTGAAAAACCCTCCCCACAGAAATTAAAAATCAATATATATATATATATATATATATATATATATATATATACATATATATATATATATACATATATATATATATATATATATATATATATATATATATATATATATATATATATATATATATATATATATATATATATATATATATATAATATATAGATATATATATATAAAGATATATATATATAAATATATATATATATATATATATATATATATATATATATATATATATATATCAGATATTAATGCAACTGCTTTGTTGGTAGTCGGCAGGATAAGAATTTTAGTTGATTTTTTTATTAACTTAAAAAATTGTGTTAATACGGTTTCAAAAAATGTAATCTTAATCCTATGTAGTGCAGATAATTATGTTATGTTTGAGATAGATACTATTATAATTTTATTAAATTGTAATAAATTTGACTTAAGTTTTCAATGTCTTTTTTGTTGTTTACACAATTTTTTTCTTTTTTATATGGATCATTTCCTTTACCTTTAGTTTTTGGTATTTTTTATCTTGATCAAGTATTTTTGTTTCTGTGTAATTAAAAGAATGTTTTGTTTCTATTTCGTGTTTATGTTAAGCTGTAGATGCATTTTTTTGGTATTTGTGACCATTTAATCTGTTGTTTAGATGTTGGGTAGTCATACCAATGTATTTTTTGGACAATTAGGGCAAGGGATGAAATGAACGACATTTGATTTTTTCTCTTGGGGTGTTTGACTTTTTAATCTTGTAAAAAATTGACTTAATAAGTTGAAAATAATTTAAATAGTAATCCTAAAGAATTTTGGAATTTTTGAACTCTAAGAGGGGGGTAATAGCATTCCAAACTATATACAACTAAAAGATGTAACAGGAACAGATAGGCAAGCAATTGTAGATATTTTTAAACACACTTTGAAAGTGTTTATAAACCGAGTGGTGACTGTGAATACTTGCCTGAGAGTGAGAGTCCTCTAAATTTACATGATTTTTTAATTTCTGTGGGGAGGGTTTCTCAATATGTTTTAGATCTGAAACAAGGTATTGGTCCTGGACCTGATGATCTGCCTCCTGGTTTACTGGTAAATTGTGTCTATTCTCTTTCGAAGCCTCTTTATTTACTCTTTAACCTATCACTTAAGAATGGTGTTTTTCCTGAACGATGGAAACATAGTTATATCACACCTATACATAAGAACGGAAGCTACTCTGATGCTACAAATTATAGACCAATTTCCAAACTAAGTACAATCCCAAAGCTTTTCGAAAAAATTGTTTGTGATGACATTAAACACCCAATTATGTCTATTATGATTCAGGAACAGCATGGCTTTTTTGATGGCAGATCCACAACAACAAATATGCTGTTGTTTACACAGGCAGTGTTAGATGCCTTGGAGAGTGGGTGTCAAGTAGATGCTGTGTACACCGACTTTGGTAAGGCATTTGATACTGTTGATCATCATATTTTAGGGAAAAAACTAGAAGCCTTTGGTTTTACTGACACATTGCTTAAATGGTTAAAATCTTACTTGAATAATAGAAAACAATTTGTAAAAGTAAAAGGTTCTGTATCACAAGAGGTGCATGTTACATCGGGTGTCCCTCAGGGTAGTCATTTGGGTCCTTATCTCTTTAATATTTTCATTAACGATCTTAGATAGGAAGTCCAATTCGCACAACTTTTTGCTGACGATTTGAAATTATTTGTACCTATAAAATGGTTTCAGGATGCTATTAACTTGCAGGATGACTTAAGCAGAGTGAGTGTATGGTGTGATAGAAACAGGATAAATTTAAATGTAAAAAATGTAAAACAATGACCTTTCATCGGTCGCAGCATCCACTCACTTATGTTTATGGTATAAATGGGGAGCCGTTAGAAAGGGTTAACCCCATTTGTGATTTAGGTTTACACTTAGATACTAAATTAGACTTCCATATCCACTACGAACATATTGTAAACAAATCTTTAAAGTTGCTGGGTTTTGTGTGTAGAAACACTAGGGATTTCCGTAACATCAATAGTTTGAACAATATGAACAAAGGTATGTTTTCAAGGTGCGTATCCCATAATTTTATTTTATTAGTTTAATGTTTTTAAAATATAATTTTAATCGCCTATGTCTACCTTTGTGTCAGTTTTGTTATATAAATATAAAAATTTTAAATGTAAAAAATCATCCATTTAATATTTTGTAAATAATTGTTTTAACTCGTTTATTATTTTGTAGGAACATGCCAAAAGACTATCATTAAATTAAATAAATAGATCTTTGAAAAAGACTTCCATGTGAGGCGAAACGTCAGAAAATGTAAATTAATGTTTTATTAATAAAAAAAAATTCTTAATCCCAAGAAACAAAATAAACAAAAGTAATTATATATATATATATATATATATATATATATATATATATATATATATATATATATTTTTTTTTTTTTTTTTTGAACGAGATTAAGAATGTTTCTAGTCGCAAATTTGTTTTAACCATTTAAAATTTGTGAACTTTTTGCGAAGTAACGTAGTTTTGTTACAAATGTTATTATTTTTACGGGAAAGCACAATAGTTTAGCTATGTTTATTTAGGGTAAGCGAGACGGACAAGTACAGGCGGATATCTTTATTATTCTTCTGAATTATTGCGGTTTTACCGACTTAAGTAGTAAAAAGTCTTCAATGGAGATGTATACCACTGACGAAAAAATGGATATGTTTCAAATTTTAAATTTGAAATTATTATCAAATAACTGAAAAAAGGCCAGATATTTAGATTTTGTTTAAATGACATACCATGTCAACGTGTTCGTTATGGTCATTTTTTTTTCTTGGTAGTGGGTAAATATAAAACGGAGTCTACACGTTAAGGTTGTTTAAAGTGGGTGCATGCTGAATGCGCCTATGTTTCCCCTAGGACGAAGACATTAATTTATCCGTGAACTTTGTTGTTAAATTAAAAAACAATTAAGTATATACTTAAATCATTTTATAAATATTAAATGATTTTTTTATACAGATATGATTTACGTTTATTTAGTTTATATTTTTGTTTTACTTTATAAAATCTTTGAAATCGCCCAAGCTTTTGTGTCATGTCCGCCGAAACCATGCCTAAAATAATGAAAAATAGTCGTTATAGGTATTTTTTAAAGACTGGATCAGGTTAACCTTGGCAAGTAATGACTTAAACTTAGTTATAAGGGTACTTTGCAATTTGTTTTTAAATATAGGCAAAAATTTATAAAGGATCCTATTTAGGCCATTTTCCCCTGCAGGAATTTTCATTAAAGTATTTTTTTTTGCAATAAATTAAAAACCCGATGTTCAATTGTTAGTTAACAATACCTAAATCCCCTTAAATGATAATTAAAAATAAGTAAAATGTTTTAAACTGAGTTTTTCTTTATTATAAACCTTATCGCCCAAAAAAAGTTTTCTATAAATCGTTAACATACAAAGATTTTATTTCTTGTTCTTCTTAAACGTCAATACTAGATTTCATGACTTTACTTTTAATCAGATATCACATTTTCTAACAAACCTATTAGATAACTAAAAGAATTTAAAATTTGATTATTGTCCTTTAGATGATAAACTATGCAGATCTTTTTTAATTACAAGATTTTATTTAACTTGAATGTATGTTCGATTGAAAACTTAAACTTAATTTTGGAGCATTTATCTTTAACTGATTAAGCTAAAATTTTGTAAACATCTTTAGTTTGGATGACAATACATGGTTAGCTGTGTGATGTCATGCTAAATCCAACATGTCGAATGATCCAAGATGGCGGACTAGTTGTTTTTAATGCCCTCCAAAATTATGGGCATCAAATGAAAAGGCGTTCTAAAAGTAACCCAGAAAATGAAGTATCGGTAGTTCAAATCCAATATGGCGGACTAATTTTTTTATGCTTTACGACAATATAAGTAAAAAATAGTAGAACTTGTTGAGAATCCGGAATGTTAAATTGGTTAAATTGCGTTGTGAGAATCCGTCTGAATTTTTAGAGGACCAAGTTTTTAAGTCCAGCGATAACTAAAAGGTTAAAAATAAATTTAAAGAAAAAAACATATTAAAATGCGCTAAAAATAATAAAATAAAACTTAATACGCAATAACACAATTTATGTGCTAATAAATAACTATATCTAAATGGCTTTATGCAGTCTTTTTTATTATTGAAAAAGGAATGGTGGCCTAAATTTAGTAATAAAACCCTTTTCTGTTTTGTCAAGCTTTCGAGAGTTTATTATTTTCTCCCTTCTTCAGGACTAACTAAAAATAAAGTTTTTACAATTAGAAAACTAACCTAAAAACTTAAATAAATTTGAACTCACCAAAGTGGGTTACTGTATAAAAACAAGCAAAATCCATGCAGATCATCAAGATTTATCTCCATTTTTATTTTGTAACAACTACATATTTAAGGAAAACACAAGATTTTACTTTGAAAAACCACGCGTAACACGCGGTGGGAAATCTTGACAGGAAATTTTGATTGTCTGAATCGATCAGCGATATACGTAACTAGAAAACTTCATTTGAGAAAAGGATGCAAGATTAATAAAGTGTGAAAGAAAGAGACATATCTTGTTTAACAGTACAGCGCAGGATCTGTGTATTAACTTAGCACAACTGTTCGTTGGATCTTGTGCATTACTCGCATTAATAAATAATATATAATTTTCATTTTTAATTTATCACTGTGTTATTGAGATTCTTAGAAAGTGATTATTCGTCAGGAGCTGGACAGTCCATTAGGCTAAGATATTTTTCTTTTTCTAAACGTAATAAATAACTGTAAATAGTACTGAGATCTGAGATGTCACTTTTTTATTAAGAACGTTGGATTCTCGGTTAATATGGACCATTTCTAGGAATAGCCTTTTGTAATATGAATTGACGTTTTCTAAGATCTCAGCATGCTCCCAGTCAAACTGATGGCCAGCATCCAAAACATGCTCTGCCACGGCACATGAATGAATTCCCCGCCTACAGTCGCTTTTGTGGGAGGTAATGCGGCCTTTTAAGTTTCTCGATGTCTGTCCAACATATGACTTGTTACAATTTTTACAAGGTATTTTATATACAATGCCAAATCTTTCATCATCTTTTAGGGGAGATTTAGTCTTAGAATAAATCTGAGAAACAGTCTTAAGTTGTCTTTTCGCTATTTTCACATCTAAATGTTTAAAAATGTTAGTTAATTTATCAGTTAAAGTTTCAATATATGGTAAAGAAAAATACAGTTGTGTATCTGAATTGTGAATGTTTAAATTTCTATTATTAGTACTATTTGAGTTACTGATATATGAAGATAGAGTTAATGGTTGTGAAGGAATGTCTGTAATATTTTCTGGTATTGCGTATTGCGTACTGAAAAGAAACTTGTTAATAAGTTTTTCAGGGTAAGAATTCTCCAACAAAATGCCTTTAAGTTGTTTTAGAGCTCTATCCCTGTATTGGGGGTGAGTTAGTTTTACTGCTCTATTTTTCATTCCTAGGATGAGGTTTATTTTAGTTCTTATCGGATGATAGGAAAAATAGCTGATAAAACGATTGGAGCAATAAGGTTTGCGGTACCATTTAGTACAGAGGGTGTTATCTTGATTCCTAGTTACCAACATATCTAAGAAAGGGACAGAATTATCTGTCTCTTCCTCAACAGTAAACTGCACATGCGGATCGAATGTGTTAAACAATTCGAGAGCCACTTCTATTCTGCCTCTTGGTACCGCCAACAGTAAGTCATCTACATACCTTTTTACGAATGGAATGTGGAAAGGCATATGTTCCAGACAATCCTTAACCAGATCATCAAGTACATAGTTAACCAGAATCGGTGAGATTTTTGAACCCATGGGAGTACCAAAAATTTGTTTATAATATGAACCATTAAAAATTAAAATATTAGAATCAAAAATAAATGTTAAAATATTTACAACTTGGTCAAGAGTTAAATTACAGTATTGTGAAATATGTTCCCAATGATTTTGTATACTTAAAATAATCAATTCTAGTGAAAGATTTGAAAATAGGGAAACGACATCAAAACTGACAATGACATAGTCATTCGGTAATTGAAAATTGTTTATGAACTGACTAAACGAAAAAGAGTCCTTAATGTAATAATCATTGTTGGTATTATAAGCTTCAGTAAGAATGTGTGTAAGAAATTTAGCTAAGGAACTGTTAGGGCTATTGATAGAAGACACAATGGGCCTCACTGATAGTGTGGGCTTATGTATTTTAGGTAAAGTATAAAACCTAGGTGTTACAGAATTGTAAATATTTAATTTTGAGGCCACTTCACCATCAATGACACCTTGCTCTTTCAAATTTTTTACAATTTTGTTAGCTTTTTGTTGCAAGGTACAAGTGGGGTCACTATTAAGTTTTTGTAATAATTATTGTCATCGAGTAAGTCTTGACTTTTTTGAATGTAATCATTCTTGTACATTGCAACTGTGGTGTTACCCTTATCACTACGGAGTAGATATATATCTGGATGTTCCTTAAGAAAGAGCTTACTCTCATTAAAAATATCATTCAGAAAGGGTTTATCATTATGATTTTTATGCACAAAATTGGTTATGACATTTGTATATTGAGCCCTTAAGCATTCTTTCTGTTGGTTATCACAGTTAACTATAATTCTTTCTAAATCAGAAAGGAGATGTGTGATTTTAATCTCTTTTATTGGGGGACAAATACTAAATTTGGGCCCCAAGGAAACTAAGTCAATAATTTTCTGCGGAAAATCTATGTTTGTTAGGTTTTTAAACCATTTTGGCTGTGTTTTAATATTTTTTTTATAACGAGTTTTAAGTTGTTCAAGTTTTTTGATATTATTACTTTTAATTTTATTAAAGGTTTTTTTATATTTAATTTTTTGTCTCTTATCAAAGTCTTCAATAATATGATGAGGAAGACAATTTGAGAGTTGTTGAAATACATGAGTAAAATTGCGGTTAAGTGTATTTAATTCAAAGAATGTTGCCCTAATCTCTAGATTTAGAATACTTTTCCTTAACCTTTCATTGAAGTTTCCAATTCTTCTTCCAAAATTTCCTTCTGTGTGGTGTAGCATGGTGTTGATGTTGGAGGTGCCATTCGTAATGTGATTTGGAAGAACGTCATGTTGTCTGCATTTTAGGAGAAAAATCCTTCTGTTACGCATGGAAGCCTGTTTGCTGGAGATTCTGGCCATGGTTTTAAGCAAGCCTACAGTGGCGGTACCATATTGATGTTTAATTTCTGAGAAAAACCCCATATCTGAAAAGACAGAGGAGAGTAGTCGCGACTGACTAGTTAAGAAAAAATATCAAAACCAGAGTAGTGGGGATGCAGTCTTTTTATTATTGAAAAAGGAATGGTGGCCTAAATTTAGTAATGAAAACCCTTTTCTGTTTTGTCAAGCTTTCGAGAGTTTATTATTTTCTCCCTTCTTCAGGACTAACTAAAAATAAAGTTTTTACAATTAGAAAACTAACCTAAAAACTTAAATAAATTTGAACTCACCAAAGTGGGTTACTGTATAAAAACAAGCAAAATCCATGCAGATCATCAAGATTTATCTCCATTTTTATTTTGTAACAACTACATATTTAAGGAAAACACAAGATTTTACTTTGAAAAACCACGCGTAACACGCGGTGGGAAATCTTGACAGGAAATTTTGATTGTCTGAATCGATCAGCGATATACGTAACTAGAAAACTTCATTTGAGAAAAGGATGCAAGATTAATAAAGTGTGAAAGAAAGAGACATATCTTGTTTAACAGTACAGCGCAGGATCTGTGTATTAACTTAGCACAACTGTTCGTTGGATCTTGTGCATTACTAGCATTAATAAATAATATATAATTTTCATTTTTAATTTATCACTGTGTTATTGAGATTCTTAGAAAGTGATTATTCGTCAGGAGCTGGACAGTCCATTAGGCTAAGATATTTTTCTTTTTCTAAACGTAATAAATAACTGTAAATAGTACTGAGATCTGAGATGTCACTTTTTTTATTAAGAACGTTGGATTCTCGGTTAATATGGACCATTTCTAGGAATAGCCTTTTGTAATATGAATTGACGTTTTCTAAGATCTCAGCATGCTCCCAGTCAAACTGATGGCCAGCATCCAAAACATGTCTCTGCCACGGCACATGAATGAATTCCCCGCCTACAGTCGCTTTTGTGGGAGGTAATGCGGCCTTTTAAGTTTCTCGATGTCTGTCCAACATATGACTTGTTACAATTTTTACAAGGTATTTTATATACAATGCCAAATCTTTCATCATCTTTTAGGGGAGATTTAGTCTTAGAATAAATCTGAGAAACAGTCTTAAGTTGTCTTTTCGCTATTTTCACATCTAAATGTTTAAAAATGTTAGTTAATTTATCAGTTAAAGTTTCAATATATGGTAAAGAAAAATACAGTTGTGTATCTGAATTGTGAATGTTTAAATTTCTATTATTAGTACTATTTGAGTTAATAGATTTTCCGCAGAAAATTATTGACTTAGTTTCCTTGGGGCCCAAATTTAGTATTTGTCCCCCAATGAAAGAGATTAAAATCACACATCTCCTTTCTGATTTAGAAAGAATTATAGTTAACTGTGATAACCAACAGAAAGAATGCTTAAGGGCTCAATATACAAATGTCATAACCAATTTTGTGCATAAAAATCATAATGATAAACCCTTTCTGAATGATATTTTTAATGAGAGTAAGCTCTTTCTTAAGGAACATCCAGATATATATCTACTCCGTAGTGATAAGGGTAACACCACAGTTGCAATGTACAAGAATGATTACATTCAAAAAAGTCAAGACTTACTCGATGACAATAATTATTACAAAAACTTAATAGTGACCCCACTTGTACCTTGCAACAAAAAGCTAACAAAATTGTAAAAAATTTGAAAGAGCAAGGTGTCATTGATGGTGAAGTGGCCTCAAAATTAAATATTTACAATTCTGTAACACCTAGGTTTTATACTTTACCTAAAATACATAAGCCCACACTATCAGTGAGGCCCATTGTGTCTTCTATCAATAGCCCTAACAGTTCCTTAGCTAAATTTCTTACACACATTCTTACTGAAGCTTATAATACCAACAATGATTATTACATTAAGGACTCTTTTTCGTTTAGTCAGTTCATAAACAATTTTCAATTACCGAATGACTATGTCATTGTCAGTTTTGATGTCGTTTCCCTATTTTCAAATCTTTCACTAGAATTGATTATTTTAAGTATACAAAATCATTGGGAACATATTTCACAATACTGTAATTTAACTCTTGACCAAGTTGTAAATATTTTAACATTTATTTTTGATTCTAATATTTTAATTTTTAATGGTTCATATTATAAACAAATTTTTGGTACTCCCATGGGTTCAAAAATCTCACCGATTCTGGTTAACTATGTACTTGATGATCTGGTTAAGGATTGTCTGGAACATATGCCTTTCCACATTCCATTCGTAAAAAGGTATGTAGATGACTTACTGTTGGCGGTACCAAGAGGCAGAATAGAAGTGGCTCTCGAATTGTTTAACACATTCGATCCGCATGTGCAGTTTACTGTTGAGGAAGAGACAGATAATTCTGTCCCTTTCTTAGATATGTTGGTAACTAGGAATCAAGATAACACCCTCTGTACTAAATGGTACCGCAAACCTTATTGCTCCAATCGTTTTATCAGCTATTTTTCCTATCATCCGATAAGAACTAAAATAAACCTCATCCTAGGAATGAAAAATAGAGCAGTAAAACTAACTCACCCCCAATACAGGGATAGAGCTCTAAAACAACTTAAAGGCATTTTGTTGGAGAATTCTTACCCTGAAAAACTTATTAACAAGTTTCTTTTCAGTACGCAATACGCAATACCAGAAAATATTACAGACATTCCTTCACAACCATTAACTCTATCTTCATATATCAGTAACTCAAATAGTACTAATAATAGAAATTTAAACATTCACAATTCAGATACACAACTGTATTTTTCTTTACCATATATTGAAACTTTAACTGATAAATTAACTAACATTTTTAAACATTTAGATGTGAAAATAGCGAAAAGACAACTTAAGACTGTTTCTCAGATTTATTCTAAGACTAAATCTCCCCTAAAAGATGATGAAAGATTTGGCATTGTATATAAAATACCTTGTAAAAATTGTAACAAGTCATATGTTGGACAGACATCGAGAAACTTAAAAGGCCGCATTACCTCCCACAAAAGCGACTGTAGGCGGGGAATTCATTCATGTGCCGTGGCAGAGCATGTTTTGGATGCTGGCCATCAGTTTGACTGGGAGCATGCTGAGATCTTAGAAAACGTCAATTCATATTACAAAAGGCTATTCCTAGAAATGGTCCATATTAACCGAGAATCCAACGTTCTTAATAAAAAAGTGACATCTCAGATCTCAGTACTATTTACAGTTATTTATTACGTTTAGAAAAAGAAAAATATCTTAGCCTAATGGACTGTCCAGCTCCTGACGAATAATCACTTTCTAAGAATCTCAATAACACAGTGATAAATTAAAAATGAAAATTATATATTATTTATTAATGCGAGTAATGCACAAGATCCAACGAACAGTTGTGCTAAGTTAATACACAGATCCTGCGCTGTACTGTTAAACAAGATATGTCTCTTTCTTTCACACTTTATTAATCTTGCATCCTTTTCTCAAATGAAGTTTTCTAGTTACGTATATCGCTGATCGATTCAGACAATCAAAATTTCCTGTCAAGATTTCCCACCGCGTGTTACGCGTGGTTTTTCAAAGTAAAATCTTGTGTTTTCCTTAAATATGTAGTTGTTACAAAATAAAAATGGAGATAAATCTTGATGATCTGCATGGATTTTGCTTGTTTTTATACAGTAACCCACTTTGGTGAGTTCAAATTTATTTAAGTTTTTAGGTTAGTTTTCTAATTGTAAAAACTTTATTTTTAGTTAGTCCTGAAGAAGGGAGAAAATAATAAACTCTCGAAAGCTTGACAAAACAGAAAAGGGTTTTATTACTAAATTTAGGCCACCATTCCTTTTTCAATAATAAAAAAGACTGCATCCCCAAGCATTGCAAGTGACGTAGCCGCAAGGTTTTGTGCTAGTGGCATGTAAAATTCTCAAATGCGCCCAAAATTAAAACCTTATTCGAATACAGTATATAAAGAATACAAGAATAAGTATATAAAATTGATGCCAGTCCAATACGTTTTTCGGTTACAAGATCCAGTGAATGATAATAAATATTCACAATATTTACAAAACCTATTTTAGGTGTGATTTAGACATTTTATTAGTAAATAAACATAGCAATATAAAACCGATAACATATTGCAATAGATTTTTGCGTATAATCTCTATTGTTTAAACGCAGCGTTGCCAAATATAAATACTACGGTAGTCAAATTATCTTAAGCACTCATTTAACTCTTGTGGTATCGGTAGTACTATCTAAAAACACTTGAAAGCCTAATAGTACGAGACCCGAATAGGAGGCGACCTTCACCCATTTGTCTACCAAATAAAAACTGTTATATAATTAAAGATATTATTTAAACAAAGTTATCGCCATAGGGTTGCCTAAAAAATTAGGTCATGGCCATATTTAGTTTTAAAAAACCCTTAATTTTTTGACACACCTTTTATAATGGCAACCCCTATATTTTTAAATACGTACGTATGCAAGTTATTAAAATATAAATTTTTAAATAGTACAGAATACATCAAATTTTTTTAAAGTTTAAAATTAAAAAAATACCTACAGCTTTATTTATTTAATTAGAGAATCGAAACTCAAATCAAATAAAAAGATGAAAATTGACATTATACAGGGTCACTTAAAAGTTTTAAAGCTTACTATATTTTTAATTGGTCATAGCCTTGACCTAATTTTTTGGGAAACCCCATGACAATACCGTTGTTTAAATACTATTTTTATAATAAAATGGGTAAAAAGATAAGGAAAGGTCGCTGTCTATTTGGATTTTAGACTATAAATAGTTTTAATTAAACGTGATAGACAAGGATGCTTTATTAATGACTAGCGGACCCGTGCCCACTTCGTTGGGTGTTAATTATCTTTTTCTTCGAACTTTTTATTTAATCATAATAAAATGTAGCTCATATCATTTTTAATTGTTGTAGCTTTCTGATTGTAAAATATTTTTTATGATCGGTTTACTATTTCCGACAATAAGCACTTACTAACAAACAATCAAAGTTACAAACTAACTTTTTATGTATACAAAATAACAAATATATAAGAACAAATAAAAAAGTAAAAAAATCTGCTTTTCAAGAGAGTCGAACCCAAGCCGCCCGCGTGACAGGCAAGCAACACCACTAAACTTCCAAAGCTCTTACAGGTAGTTACAAACTAAACCTATTATTATATTGAGGGCTTCCTGCCAGAAGGGCCTATTCAAATAATTTGCGATTTTCTTTTTATGTAGGAACATAAGACCTTCTGGCATGTTCGAAATTGTAATAAATGTTGATATGCCACAAAAATAGTGCAATATTGTCTATTCTATTGGGCAGAGAATATGGCATTCTGGCATGTCCAACAAATTGCCATTAGTGTCAAATTTTGCAAATAAAAAGAAAATTACAAATTATGTGGATACGCACTTCTGGCAGGAAACCCTCAATATAATACCCGCGTCTTAGCATGCGTTAAATTTTCTCTAACCAGAGTTAGATTTAACTTAGTAGCTAGGCGTAGGCGGTCGCTTATGGCCTCGCGGAAATGAAAGAGTGCGAACTTTTTGTTGTTAATGTGTTTTGTATGAAATAGTAAAAAAATCGAGCACCTCTTTTTATTTTAAAATTATTTTTGAGGGCAGGGGGATTAAAGGAGGGGCCTCGAGGATAACTTCGGCTACTCCATGAAGATCTCCTTTTTTGCTCGTTAATTTTTTCCAAATAATTGTCGACCTACGGGGGCCTCGCAAATATGACTTTGTCAACGACTGATTTTGGTCACGCAACGCCACTGGATTTAACCAGAACTAACCAAAACTAACAGTAACTAATTATACATAAAAACCTTCGTCTTGTATCACTCTATCTCATAAAAAGAATACTGCATCAATATTTCTTGAGTTGATCAAAGATTACTTACTTACTTATCTATTTTATATAAAAAAAAGATATTCGCTTCCGCTGAGAATCGAATTCGTACCGCCCGCGTAACAGGCGAGCAATCTACCACTGGATTAACCAAAGCTACTAAACTTAGATATACATATGTCAATAGTTTTCTCTGAAATTGTTGTTTAATTATTATAATATCTGGCTTATAGCACTCCTAAATAGTATAGCTTTTCAATTTTATAAGAGTCTTTATAATTGGTTTAGTGTTTCCGAAGATTAGCCCTTACAAAGTTATAGTTTATCCAAGATAGCCGACCCGTGCCCACTTCGTTGGACGTAAATATCTGAACTTTATGTTTAATCATAGTAAAATATTGGCTTTAACACTCCTGAATAGTGTAGCTTTCTGAATGTAAAATAATTTTTATGATATGTACAGTACTTCCGAAGATTAGCGGCTACAAACAAACCAACAAACAAAGTAACAAACTTTACTTCTTTATACAGACTGTCCACGGATGGGGTAAACAAGAAGACGAATGGATCACAAAGTTCATTTTTGAAAGAAAACCATTCTTTATAAAAATTTTTGCTTGTAAAAAAATAGGATTTACGAGAAGAAAATGTTTATTTTATATACAGGGTTCGCAGAAACTTTGAAAACATTATTTTTTCCAAGAGCAAACTACCTTTATTTTTGGGCAAAATGTCATAAGAAAAATTTATTTCAAATAATTTTTGTAATCGACAACCACAATAATACAAAATTTTGCCTTCATCACATTCGTTTTTGGCTGAAAAATTGTGTTGTGTAAATGTTTGAAAAAGCAGGTGCTTGAAAAGCAAATTATAAAAGTTTTTTAGTTATTTTAATATAAAAATTTAAAATGCTTTAAAAGTAAAAGTAAAGGTAGTTTACACTCGGAGAAAAATCATGATTTTTAAGTTTTTATTAAGAATACCTTTTTTTTGAAAAATGAAATTTTTGGTTACTTTGTCCTCTTGTTAACCTCATCCGTGGACAGTATGCATATTAGTATAGATATCAAAGAGAATAATAGTTTCAGTGAAACTATAATTGTATTTAGTATTAAAAGTTATAAATTTATATACAAAAAAATCCTATAAAAAAATAACTCAGACACATATTTACAATTAAAACAACTGCTGCAATCTGTATATTTTTAACTACAAATAAGGAATAATGACCCGATTTTACTAACAGCCTATTACGGGTCCTTTTTACCCTTTAATTGCACACAATTTTACCCTTTTAAGACCTTATCTCTTGTAAGATAAGAAATATGTCCCTATTTAAAACCCCTTTAGAAACCGTCTTTGAAATGATCATTAGATGCCCTATTCATTCAAAATTTATTTTGCAATTAATTACCCATTCTTTAAAAAGGGTAATCCTGGATAAAGAGTAAATACGTAAATAAACGTAATCAGGTCAAGCCCAGGTTAGAAGTTTCCATTAAAAAGGTCTTTGTTTTAGGCTTTTAATTATTAACAACATACATATTTTAATGGTAAAATATACAGTGCATTTCATTTAAAACGTGCCACCCTAAATAATTCCGTTATTTATACACTTATGAAAAAATACCAAAACACGTTAATTTTAAATTTTAGAGGGAAACATTTTTGTGTCAAAATTTACTTTTTAGGGTTATCTCCTTTACTCGCCAACACAAACGTCAAAAAGTTTTAATAGAAAGAGAGTTTAAAGCCATTTTTGTTGTTAATACGGTTTAAAACATTTTAAAAACATTACATTTTCTTGCTAAACAGTGACGTCATGTACGTCACGTATTTAACCGTGTTTGAATATATTCCGGACAATATACTATCTCTGTCGGGCGGGCGTATGCATCGTACTCATTAAAAACGTTGTTTAGGTCATTTCTTGTAAACTTTTATATGGCAAGTAAAAAATGTTTATATTTAATGTAAACTAAAGTACGTATTAACCTTAAAAAATAGAAATTATAATCATAACCTAAAAATTTATTCGGCTGTGACGCAACGGTTTAAAAACCTACATTTTCTTGATTCTCATATTTATATTGCCATTTTCGAATACGGTTTGAACCACTGAGACGAATACGGTTGACAAGAAAATTTGACTTAAGTGATACCTTATCTTAAAGGGTTAAAAATTATCTTTTTAATGGTCTTGAGTTTTCCTTTTAATTGGTTTACTAGTTTCTAAGAAAATTCACTTTAAATGCCAGGGTCAATAGCGAGTGGCTTAAGAACGTAATTTTATTAATGTTTAAAATATCAATAGGTATTTCATAGGTATATCATATAAATGTGCATTGTTTTACAAATTCAGTTGTTTTATATTTCTTCTAGTTTAGCCGAAAACGACCTAAACTTTCTTATTTTAAATGAGACACATTTTTACTAATTTGAATATAAAATGTCGTTATATTGACAATACATTTGCATTCATGGCACTCTAGATTAAAAATTAAATAATTAAAATATTTAGAAGGTAAATTTTAACATGTGGCAAATTGAGTGTCATTTTACTGGGCAAGTCATTTTCTATTTAGATAAGCAAAAATATACAGGGTCTTTCATTTAATATAAGAAAGCCCAGGTCGTTTCCGGCCAAACTAAAAGTTTTGTAATTTTTTTAAATAGGTATCAAATTTTATTTTGATACTTTAAACAATAAAAAACTTTTAGGGGTCAGCCAGTCGCTAACAACCCTAGAATATAGGGTTAATTTTTTCAAAAACTACTAAACTTATTTTAAAAAACTAAAGTCTTTTGAAGAGAGAGAATATTTAAAACCCATTTAACTTGCCCTTACCTCCTATTTAAACTTTTTATAGTTTTTGTTGGTTAGTTCCGGTTAAAGGGGAAGGGATGACCCTGAACATGAAAATTCGGACAAAAAATGGGTCCCCGAAAAATAAAGATTGACGTGTTTCAGGGTTTTTATAGGTGTACACATAACAAAATTATAAAGGGTGGCTTGTTTTATTTGGAATATACTGTATAATATTATTAATATTTTCTTGTTCTATTAAGATAAAAGAAACTAATGAAAGCTTTGAAGATTTGAAGATGAAGACACAAATAAAAAACGACCTCCGCGGCAACAGGTTTCACATTCTACAAACTCTAGGAATGAAAGATTAAACAAAGTGGGAACTTCGGGGTCTATCCAGTTGTACCGTAAGAAAAAATCATTATTATGGCTAAAAGGCTCTAAAGAAAACCCCAAGCTATTTTGGCGCTGCAGTGGCTATAAATATAATGAGCTTATGCCATTAAAGAAAGGTTATTTCTACATGTGACGCCTACAAAATAAAACGTATCCTGCTCTGTAAAATATGACCGTCCATAAATAGAGGATAAGCATTTGAAGACTTTTTTCTAACAAGAAACATGCTTTTATTCTGGATGCAATACTGGCTAATTGGCGCTGATTATAGTTTGTCATTTCTCAACTAACTAGAACTAACCACAACATGTTTTATATCTATTTATAATAAAATTTAAGTCATGTTTATATAAAATAATTTTACAGGCCTCTTTGTACTCAGCACATAGAATTAAACGTATTAAATAATTTTCGTAGAGAGTCCTCAGTAACAGCTTCGATTTTAATCTTTTTTATTAATTATTTTTGTTTTTTCATATTATTTTGACTCAAAAACCTCCCCAAAGGGAGAAAATAATTATTTTAATTGTTTAATAAATATTTATGTTATATATACAGGGTGTCCAAAAATTGTTAAATCAAACTTAAAGGAATGGTTCTTCATCAAAAAATAGGAAAAAAACTTTTCATAAACATATTTCCTAAAAGTTCTACTTTCGAAACAGGGTGTTAAAATTTAGGAAACATAATATTTTTTTATAACTACCTTTATTTCAGTTTAAATATTTTAAATTAATTTTAGAGAGGTTTCTTACTATCAAAATACTTTTTTAGCGTACAAGAAATATTTTTTAGAACAAAAATGTCACGCCACTGCATTAAAAAAATAGATTTTTTAAAGTTCAAACAATTCATTCATTCATTTAGTGTATGGTTTTTTCGTAAAAAAATAAAAATAATTTCTTAGCATTGTCAAATCGCTATTTATTTAGAATATGGTAGTAATGTTAATAGTACTTAGTTTGCTTCACCAATCATTGTATGTTTTGACCAATCTTAATGCGTAAGAAATTAATTTAGATTTTAATAATATATAAAGAAGGTAACATTATTACAACTGTTAGATATTGGCAATATTAAATAACCATGCTAAGAAATGTTTTGTATTTATTAACTGAGAAACCGCAAAATCCAATAAAAAAATAATTAAAATTTTTAAAAACTAAACAAAAATTTATTAAAGTAATTTTTATTTTAAGAAGACGCAGTACAATAGTGTACAAATTTTTTCTACAAATAAATTAGCGTATATACCTTATAGACGACACTGGTAAACAATAATGTTTCTTAAAGTTTAAAAAATCTATTTTGATGCCTACAAGACTGCTTTTAAATTTCTTAAAAATGTCTGAACTGGTATAAAAGTTATGATGAAAAAGACGATTATTTTTCTTAAATTTTAACACCCTGTAGTTCCGAAAGTAGGACTTTTAGGACATGTGATAATAATAATATTATTTTTAATGGAGAATCACCAATTATTATAATTTTTTAAAGAGTTTTTGCACTCTCTGTATAAATAACATATAAAGGGCGTTTCCTAATTGGGGTTAGAAAATTTAAGGGTATATTTCAAACCCAATTTAAAAAATAGTGTATATATACATCAGTCCTCAAATTTTTTATTCTCAAGATACAGGGTGTTAAACTTTTCAAAAACATTTAGGATTTTTAAAACACTTTTTTAGTAAAATTTGTTAGACTAAATAAAATAAATATTTAATTAAGTATTGTAATTGTTGTTACATATTTGCTAACAAATTTACACTTATTTTTTAAAAGAAAAAATTGGCCTAATGTTTCACGTATGTTCCAGAAATATTCAATTTGCCGGATTTTGTTTTTTTCCTGGAAAACTAAGCAATGGAAAAACATTAAAAATAAAAAAGGTGTATTTTTTGTAAATTAGTGGCGTACATTTTTTTGTAAAAAAATATTAGCTAGTATGCGTCCCACGCCACCACTGGTCTAACTAAATAAAATGAAGTAAGTGCCAAATTAACCTTTTATTACAAACAATATGACAGTTAAATTTTATAAAAATTGGATATGGAGTATTTAATATATTATTAAAAAACTGTTTTTCTTTTAAAGTTTAACACCCATCTTAGAAACAAAGAATTTTCGGACCTATGTTTATATGAACTTCATCAAATGGACTCATAAATACGCTCTTAAACTTTCTTATCGCAATTAGGAAACCCTATCCTGTATATTCTATAAACAATACATACATATAAATATTTTCCTTCTCTGAAAGGTTTCTAATTTTAAATAGTATAAAAAAAAATTATTTATTTTTTCATTAAAGTTGGAACTGTTATTAAAGACTTTCTTCGAAAAGTATTTACTGACTTGACTATAAGGATAATGTCAGTGTAGTGTGACACACGATCAAGGCAGAATCTAAAAGGTTTTTAGACTAATAACTTAATTTAAAGGACAAGTGGAAATAATATCTTGAAACAAAAAACCCTTTTTTGGCAATTAAGAGAAGAGCTCCAGTGGTCTCTGTGTGTCTGTGTCTCTGAACTACACAATAAACATAATGAACATTTTTAAAACATATTTAAAGGGCTCCAGAAATAAAAAAGAATTGTCACAAAAACAACTTTTTAAAATATGACATTTTTAATGTTTTTTTTTTTTCAAAAGTAAGCACTCGACTCTTCCAATTTTATGTGGGTTTTGCATCGACAGTATTAAGTTTTACTTGACTGATATTTTGGAAAATGGAAGTATAACGATTACGCTAATAAACTCGATTTTGATAAAAATAGACAGCACTTGTTTTATTCCTGTATCCTTTATTTTTTATTTTATTTATTTTAAAATATGTAACAAAACCAAGAAATTATAAAGAAATTAAAAAGTAAATTACTTTAAATTTTACTAAATCTTTGCTTTAAAAAATGTGTCTGGTTTATTGACTGATTTAGGAATATGCAGTTAAATGTTTTTTTTTGCTTCAAAGCTATGCAAGAGACAAAAAAAGTATTTATTATACAAGAAATAAAATCCTAGATTTTAGCTCAAGGTTGTATTCTGGTTTCCCGACACGCAGCAAAGGGAGACAAAAACCGAGAGCTAAAATATTTATTTTTCGTTATATTATTACACTATTTTTCTAAAATACATAATATTACAAAGTTATAAACTAAGAAAAAGACTGATGTTAGATTTAATAATAATTATAATAATAATAAGTTTTAAACTAGTAGCCTGTTGTATGTAAAACGACAATTGAACCTGCATTGCCATAGAAACGTTTGGAGTACTAACTTGGAGAAGAAAATTTACATAAATTACCTGATTGGTTATTAAATTTTACGAAAAATATTAGGCATCATTGTCTGTTAACCTTAATAACACAAAGCAGGATAATAGTCAGTATTTCGAGAAACTTTATATATAGCTATAAAGCCTAAGTTCTTCGTTATTTAGACTTGAACTGCAGATAAACCAAAACTGACTTCGAACGTTTTGCTCAAATCGCTTAAATTTAGTTTTCAATAGTTTACACTTACTTAAGTTAGTAGTTAAGTAGTTAAGCTAATAAAAAAATGTTTTAAAACTTAAATATGCGGAAATTTTGTGTTTTTGCTATTTGTTAGAGAAAAGAGTTTATACAGTTTATAAGCTGTTCACGTTTTGTGTCTATCATCATATCCTTGCAAAGTTTCCTGTATGACAATTACTGTAAGGAAAACGGTGTATCTGTTATCAGACTACAGTAAAAGGCACTGAAACCGGTAAATAAAACTGTCACATTGGGGTGGTCATGGTTAGTTCTGGTAAGTTATTTTTTGAATTCGCTTTATTAAGTAATAATTTTTTTAAATAACCAAAACTTACCATGACCCCCAATCTGACAGCTTTGCATGACCGTCTGTGGCGCTTCAAACCAATCAAATTACCGGTTCGGTATTTTTGTCTCTTATTTTTTGTAGAATAGTATGCAAATAGAAGGAAAAACATAGTTAAAATAAAGTAAGTTTTAGTATTAATCGCTTTGCTTTACGCCCAATTCTTAAACTATTACTTGCAATTTGGATATAACAAAAAGAGTGTGACGAAAAATGAGAAGTTTTTAAGTGACCTATAATTTGTATTTATTCTGAGAATATTCGCACAATCTGACAACCTCGTTACAAAAAGTCACAAAACGTCCAAGATATCAACGAGGTTTAATAAATAATAGGGAACAAAAACATTGCGTTTAAATGATTTCAAAATGAAACAAATCTGAAAATATTAAATTTTTCGCAAATTTCTTTTTAAAATTTATAAGTAAAAACCTTTTGATAAAAAACATTTTTTTGCAAATTTAACTGTCCTTCAAGTTGGCCATCTCCAATTTTAGTACCTATCAACAAAGATAAACTGTATTTTTTAACTGCCATGAAAGAAACATATTTATTTTAATTTGCAACATAAAATTGCACGGAGCCAATGGCGTACATTTTTTGTCAAAAATATTTATTAGGGTGCTGCTCGAAACGCCAAGATATATTAAAAAACCAAAACCAAAACCAAAAAAAAATGAACACCCAAATTTTTGACACAGTGTATTTATTTTCTTATCCTATGATATGAATATACAAAAAACGGACTACTTTTTAAAACAAAATTAGTTTGTAGGCCTTTAAATATTTTTACCGCAAACCTGCATATTTACTATTATTAGGACAACGCACAACTGAAAAAATATTTCAAAATTAAAACAAAGTATTTAACAACACAAGGCTTACCATATATTAGGGATTAATAAAGCTTTTTCGTACGTTACCATATGATAATAAACAATATCAACTGTGGTCATTTATTTCCGCACCATAATCTTTAGCCAGCGGGAAAAAGTAACATTTCAAAATTTTCTTTAGAAAGCGCATCATGCATGTAACAATGTAACGTGCACTATGAATATAAATTCTAGGCAACTTTAAATATGCGAACAGCAATATCATTTCCATAAAGAAAAATGGTTTCCGCAGGCCTTGATTACGTGCACCACATAGACAGAATTTTAATACCAGGGAGCACATAGGAATAGAATAGAGTCAAAGCAATAACATTTGTTTGTCTTTTGTAGTTCACATAGACGGTAAATATGTGTTTAGTTTATACAGGGTATCTCTAAAAGGTATTTTTAAGGCTAAAATATGACTGTCTAACCCAACTTACCCACAATGAATTCAAAAATAAAGGATTTTTCAGGTACAATGTGTTAAAAATTTAATCTGAATTTAATTCTTGCATAAATAGTTCTTTTATTATTAATTGTTGTGTGGTACCACTACAGTATACCAATACTTAAGAATTAATTATATGTGGGCCAATAAACCGATTATATTTTTTGAAAGATCCAGTGAAAATATTATTAAAGCAATTTTAAAAAACATATGTGAATGTAAAACCTTTTAATATTATTATTAAGAAGTCGATCATTGCGACAATTAGTTTATTGACAAAAATCTTTTTTATGTAAAACTTGCAAATCGTTGGTTAACAAAAAATTGCCAATACACATTTCAACAGAAAATTAAATTCGCAACAAAAAATCCTTTTGTAAATTGATAGCCAATTTCATGTAATCGGTCATTTAAAATTGATCTTTTTTGTAAAATCTTTTTTAGTTTGAATTTTGTTACTACTACAAATATCAATACTAAAATAAATCCAATTCATATAATTTTAGGAAATTTGATGCGATACAAAACAGGTTTCCTAACATGTTTTAATAAATACACTTCTTCAAAAGGTATTCGACATTAAAACTAAATTCAAAAGTAATTAAAAAATAATTAATTTGTTGTTTAATTAAATTAAATAAATAATAATAAAGAAACACTTTTGTAACGCATTAAAATTCTGTTAAAAATATGTATTGGATGTATTCAAATATTGATATTTGTAGTAGTAACAACAATCTAAACTTAAACACCAAAATTTAAAGTAACATCAATTTTAAAGCCCGATTACATAAAAACCGCTAATTTGGCGGCCATTACCAAAAAAGTTTTATTTTTATGGGGAACTTGTTTTTTTAAAGGGACCCACAGAAAAACAATATTATTGGGCCAAATATTGTACAGTAATATTTCTAGTCGTCTCCAAACAGTGTAATAAATTTATCGAGGGGTGCTCACTCTAAAAAATTGTACATTTATTTCGGGATTTCCCGGAAATCATGAGGATTTTTCTGGATTTTTAGAGATTTCCCGAAATCAGTCAAGAATTTCAAATAAATTCCCGAAATCAATATGGATTTTAAAGAATTTTTAAAATCAGTAGGGATTTCAGAGATTTTTTTAAAGTTTGTGGATTTTCTGAGGATTTCCCAAAATCTTTAACGATTTCTAAGCATTTCCTGAAATAGTCACCGATTTTTCTGTGTTTCTATGAACTAACCAAAGTAACCCTCGAAAATGTTTAATTAGCTAGGTAAAGTTCGTTTTTGTTCTGACAGAGTACTAACCTCGGTGCTAACCATATGAAACTAAAAAATATTGACCTAAGATTCTAATTAAAAACTTTGTATTGTATTGCAAATTTCATACGGATTTTAATTCGAATTTAGGAAAATCTCTGGCATAAATTCCAGATTTGGTACAGTAAAAAGCTAGGCGAAAAGTATTTCTTGTTTACAGCTTAACTTTTAGGTTAGATTTGTTTTCAGGAATGAAAACGGTAATGTTTTTGTAAAAAAATCGCAAATTTTTCTTTAGACTTTCTCAAGAGCTTTATTTTATTGAAGTTCTAATACCTACCTGAGTACCTTTCCAGTGACGCATATATGTAGAGCGCTCCCGAGTAGCTCAGGAGCATTTCGTTCTACTTTATGGCGTTCCAGTTACAAAAAGTGTTATGCATCTCAACTACTCCGTTTTTCTTTCCCCTTGCCCCTCATGCACCTCTTTTGGTTTTTGTGCTCCAAAAATATTTTTATGGTTACGAATGGATTTTTAAAATTATTTGTTTGAAAAGGAATTACATAATTAAAAGAGATTATTATTATAAAGCCAAGAAGAGTTAAAAAAAAATTAGAATTTCTTTAAGGTATCTCTCTTTTCTTGTCTAGGGATGCGTTCCAGTGACTAACTTTTTATAGCAGATCAATCCCTGGAACGTGACGCACAAAAGTTTTTGTCAGTGGAAAGCTACTCTGATAAACTAAAGCCATGTACAGACTTGGATACAATCGGGACAACATTGTCGGCCGACTGTATCTTATTCAAAAAAATTTCAGCAACAAAGTTGGCCAACATTTGCAGATACAAGTGTTTCGCGTCCACACTAGTTTTAAAGCTCGTACAAACATGCCGATGTTTTCCATATTAAATGGAAAACAGGCGACTTGCCGATTTCTTGGATGAAAACGCCCACCGATGTTGCCATGTCGTTTGCAACAAGTCGGCCGACCGATGTGAAACATTCAAGATACAGTCGGCCAACAAATGTTTTCGCCGATTGTATCCAAGTCTGTACGTGGCTTAACAAGTCTACACAAAAAACACTGAATATACAGACAGATAAACGACGAGTCAGGCTCTACAGTAGCAATGTTTTTTGCATTGTTGCCGCGTTTACAAGTCTGCGATTTCCGGGAAGTGCGTAATTTTGACGATGATTTCGGAGATTTCGAGGTTGTTTTTGAGATTTCGATAAGGATTTCGGCTGGGATTCCGGGATTTCGACTGGGATTTCGCGCAGAATGTGCGATTTCAGTGGATTTCGATGGGATTGCCAGGGATTTTGGACAAATTTGTACATGTATTTCGGGAGTGAGCACCCCCTCGAAATTTATGCACTTTATTTAATTTATTGCACAATAACTATAAACATGTTTGAAAATATGAAAAAAACCTTTATTTCTTTCTCTATTGCTTTTGAACCCAAATTTGTGTAATTTTTTCATAAAACAAATACTCTTCGTATTTGAAAACTGAAATAATTGTGCAATATTACGCACACACGGAACAATAAATCACTATTGCACAATAAAAATCAAACTGTTTTTAATTGACACAATATGTTGTACAAGCTCTCAATATAAACCACAAACATTCTATAATATTGTGCAATATGAAATTTTCCGCAATAATATTGATCGTCTGTGGGCCGCTTAAGAATGTGTGTTGGTAAAATCTTTATACCAACGATTTGCTATTTTGCATAAAAAAATTATTTTTAAAAAACTCTTAGCCCCGATGACAGACGTCTTAAAAATAATATCTAGAGCTCTAACTTTTACAATATTTTTTCATCATCGCAAACAAACTTTTAAGAGTACCGTTTAAAAAAAATATTAATAATTAAATTTGGCCCAGTCTTTTATTTATTCTAGGCAATTTTAAATATGCAGCAATATAATTCTCATAATGAAAAACTGTTTCCGCAAGCACATAGGAATATAATTGATTTAAAACTTTTGTTTGTTCTCTGTGGTTCATATTGGTAATATAAAAAAAATCGTGAAATAATGTTACTAACAGTAAATATGTATTAAGTTTATACAGTATGTCTCTAAAGGTAAGGAAGAAATGTTACCACATGTTTTTAAGACTTCCCTTAAAGTTGTTTGCCGTTGAAGTTAAATATAAAAGTAATTAGTAAATTATAAAATAAATTTATTAAAAAATGTTAAAAGACCGTTTTTGCAGCGCATCGATTTTTTTAATATGTATTGGATTTATTTAGATAATAATATTTGTAGTAGTAACAAAAATCCAAAAGGAAAAAAAATTGGAGAAAAAATATCAATGTTTAAAGTTCAATTACATAAAAACCGCTTATCTGACGACAGTTTACAAAAAAGTTTTTTTCAGGAATAAAATTTTCTTAAAGAAAGTGTGTTGGTAATTTTTTGTAGACCAGCGATTTGCTAGTTTTGCATAAAAAAAATATTCAAAAGGCTTTTTGTCAATAAACTTCTTAATATCTTTATTTAGGGCTTTAACTTACAACATACAGGGTGTCCAAGAATATGTGGGCAATCTTTTGAACGTATAAACAACACATGAAAATATTGTGACAAGTTCCCATAATTTTTTCCTAAATTCTCTATTTACAGAGATATGTGCCCTAAAACGTCACTGGAAATCGGTTTTACTTAAATAACTTTTATAGTACTAGTTATAATAAAATAATTTATTAATATAATAAAAACTGGCCAGGACTCCCGAAAATTGTGTCCTTGTAAAACATTTGCATTTGTTACTTGGCCAGGGGTGAACTAACCCTTTTACAATAGTCCTAATTATTTTTTTACCCTGTACAATAAAGAAATAAAAATAGCGTATAAAATAATTTATTAATATAATTAAAACTGGCTAGGACTCCCGAAAATTGTGTCCTTGTAAAACATTTGCATTTGTTACGTGGCCAGGGGCGAACTAACCCTTTTACAATAGTCATAATTATTATTT
This sequence comes from Listronotus bonariensis, assembly GCA_014170235.1. Classification (NCBI taxonomy): domain Eukaryota; kingdom Metazoa; phylum Arthropoda; class Insecta; order Coleoptera; family Curculionidae; genus Listronotus; species Listronotus bonariensis. The sequence goes on from JACEGR010001882.1 coordinate 131,454, forward strand.
TACCCTGTACAATAAAGAAATAAAAATAGCGTATAAAATAATGTATTAATATAACTAAAACTGGCTAGGACTCCCAAAATTGTGTCCTTGTAAAACATTTGCATTTGTTACGTGGCCAGGGGCGAACTAACCCTTTTACAATGGTCCTAATTATTTTTTTACCCTGTACAATAAAGAAATAAAATAGCGTTTTTTAATAGCTTAAACCATTAGCTAAAAAAGGTACTCCTGTCCGATATCGATAAAATTAGGTATTTTCGAGAAAAAGAACTTTTTGGTTCAATAGGGTTGTGTTTAAAAAAAATTTTGTCGGTTTGACATAGGCTCCGTCTTATTTTATGCATTTTTCAGCTTTAATTATTTAAAAATATGGGGCGCCTTACAATTCTACAACATTATTTTTAGTGTCGTAAAAATAGAAAAAACATTTTGTTATTTAGTACCATTTCCAACATAATAACCCAATGTTTTTACATGTCCCCACTAAACAAAAACTGGTTTTTGTCGACAACGCTTAAATTTATCGATATCGATCAGAAGTACTTTTTCTTAAGCTAAAAGTTTAGGCTACCCAAAAATTATATTTTAAGTTTTTTGTTATACAGGGTGTAAAAATAATGAACACTAATGTGTAAAGGTTAGTCCGCCTTTGGCGAACTTTGTTACTACAGTTGTTAGCGCGTTAGTATAAATATCTCGGGCGCCACCCTTAGTTGTTTATAGTGGTAAAGAGTCCACTTTGCCTCTTGGATAGCTTTTAGACAGTAGAAAAAGGTTCTCCAAGGTTTAAATTTACGCGCAGAGTCCAAATTTACTGTACTACGAAATAAAACACACAGTAAGAACAGTAAAATAAAATCGGTTATATACAATAAGTTATATATACATACCAAAAAAAATTTAGTAAATATGATTAAGACCCACTCTGGAAAATAAATAAAAGATTAAATAATATACTACTATGTACTATATTATCTTAAACGGTCGACGGTGATTCTCTACGTTTACGGTCCTATATACGGTCGGCGGTGATGCTCTGCGGTAACGGTCCCGTAGCCGTCAATCGGTATACTTACAATGCGGATTTCCTGTCCTAAATCGCTCGAGTACTGTGGATGTCGGACCTCTACAAATACAGTTCACTGGCCGGGAAATACTATATAAGATAACAGTGGACGAGGCAATTGCACTGTTGTCAATGTGCCACCCTTGGCGAAAGACTACGAGTGCACGTATCACAGATGGGCAGATTTCAGATTTAAACCTATTTAGTAGGAAGGTCACTGGCTGGGAAATAATGCACCAAGCCAATGACAAATTTTGAAACAAACTAAATTTGTTTCAAAATTCTAAATCGAAATTGCGCAATCAGATTTGTTCTATCCCTTTTAGTTTTCGCTATGCCGTACAAAGTCAACGATAAAGTGCCACCCGGTACAAGCCTAAATTTTCACCACACCATTTTCGCAGCCAAATATATATTTATTTTAGTCAAACAAAATGCATATTTAGAAGTAACATCTTTTTCTAATAACAATTTTTGAAAATTGTAAAAATACAGACACTTACTCCTAAGCAAAAAGTACATTTGCCAAACCTCGTAGATGACTGACCAAATTTGATATTTGATGGTTGCTTTTTAGATTTTGGACCATGCAGAACTTTTTATAAGGAAAACTTTTTTTTCGTAAAATTAATAATAAAAAAGTTTCCCATAATATGACGCAAACTTACGTAGACACACTGTATATGCTCCCTAGTAATAAAATTCTGTCTATATGGTGCACGTATTCAAGGCTTGCGAAAACCGTTTTTCTTTATGGAAATGATATTGCTGTTCGCATATTTAAAGGAGCCTAGAATTTATATTTATTTAACCAGGTAAAAATATTATTCATAATAATAAAACAATATACAGGGTATCCAAGAATATGTGGACAATCTTTCAGATTTATATAAAATATTATATGAAAATAATGTAAATGTACCCATAAGCCCCTCCTCACAAAAATATATGTACCCTTAGAGGACGCCGCTGAAAATTGTTTTTTCTAAATAACTTCTATAGTACTTTGTATAATAAAATATTTTTTTAATATGATAAATGCAAGTTGGAACTTTTTAAAATGACATCTTTGTAAAATATTTTCCTTTATAAGTTGTAACTAAGTTACTTGATTTTAAGTTCATTTTATTAGGAGTTATTATTTTGTTTTTTTAATTCCGTTATCCGTTATAGAAAATGACCGGTTCTTTTTGTATAGTGTAGAATAAATTACGGGGATTCTATTTGTATTATTAAATCCAATACGCGAAACCGCGAAATACTTAATTAATAAAAAGAAAATACCCGTACTGCCGAATGTCGCGCCGGTGATGTCCGCGGAACCTCGTGAGACCCGCAGTCACAAAACAGAAAGAGTTGAAGAAGTCCGATTGCCGTGTTAAATCTGCGACACTGCTGAGACAGTTAAAAACTGTCAAAATACGCACCCTAGTATCTGGCCGAGTAACTACACGGCCTTTTTTTTTTCCCAGGGAGCCGTCTGCATGTCCGGTGGCACTGCAGCCTGAAGGCTTATTGTACCAAACTCCCGTTTTATTGTACCCATTCCATTTCCGGGGGTACTCTAATATCCCCGAAGATTGCCTGTCTTTTGTGATCCAGTGCCTCACACTCTGACAGAATGTGGGATACTGTTTCGGTCTCTGCTCCACATAATCTGCAGTCCAGATCTCCGTTGTATAATCCCATTTTATTTAGGTGTTCTTTCACTGGAGCATGTCCGGTGAGGAAACCTGTGATATAGGTACTTCTTAAAAAGAATAACTTTTTTCGTAATATTATTAATAAAAAAGGTTTTTATATGACGCCAACTTACGTAGACACACTGTATAAATAAAATAGAGGCAAAGAAATAACTTTTGTTTTTTATTCGTGGTTTACATAGATATTATAAAAAATAATATTCGTAAAATAATTTAACGAACAGTAAATATGTGTTATGTTTATACCAAGTGTCTCTAAAAGATAAGGATCAAATGTTACCACATATTTCTTAGGCTATAATATGACGGTCTAACGCAAGCTACAAAATTAAGGATTTTTCATGTACACGGTTCTAAAAATTATTCTAGTTATAGGTTTCTATAACTAGTTTTGCGTTGTTAAAACATAGTATCACAGTTTTCTCTTATGCTCCTTTATAAAAATTTGTAATATTATGTACAAGAATTTGGCTGGTTTTATCAGATATATGGAACTTTCAGTTAAACTTTTGTTAGATAAAAATTTGTTAGGAAGCAATGAGACCTCGTAGACTATTGGCCATTAATAAGGTGGTAATCCAGCCACAAAACGTTCAGATAAATACAAAAGTAGTTAAACTTTTTTCTTTAAGATACCAAGTATTTAATAACAAGTAAGAAATACTACATTTAAAAGCAAACACCCTTTTTTTACTAATGCATGACATTTACGGTATTTTCTTATAATATTTGCGCTAAAAAATATGTTAATATCATTCCTTTAATAAAAACTACTGATTTAATAAATCTACAGCATTTTTTGCATAGAGTAGCAAATGGACATTTACAGTCCTTGTAAATGTAGCAATATTACTAAAATCACACTCGCTTCACTCCCTGGGGTTTGTCAGAGCGACTTTAAAAAGACACACAAAGAGGACCACTAAAAAAGGAAAACATTTAAGGAAAGATTAGGAAAATAAGTTATACAAATCAGTTAGTTATGCATTAATTTAAAAAAAATTAGAAGAGATGGAAAAAAGGATAAAAATTAAATTGTTAATTTTCTTATAGTTTTAAATTAATTTTAGCTAAGTAAGCTATAAGTATGGCATATATTTTTACATCCTGTAACGATAAAAGATGTAGAATATTAAATGGGGTATTAACTTTACATTTGTATATTAAAGTTTTGACAAGTGTATCAATATGCTCAACATATTTTTGACATTCAAAAATATATGATCTATGTCACTTCTAACTTGACATTCTTCACATTTATCTGAGGGTAATACATTAATTTTATTCAAATGCGCAGGATAACAGGCATGTCCAAATTTCATACGTATGATGGTAGTTATAAACCTTCTAGGAGCATTGTAATCTTTGTGCCAATACTTTTTAGGAATACTATTGGTCAATAGTGAGTACCTAGTGGGTGAATTCTTACAAAATTCTTTCCACCTCAAGTTCCATTTTTGAAATACGATAGATTTTAAATAACAAACTGCATCACCAAGACTTAAGCTATATTTAACAGGTTCACCATTCAAAACACTTTCTTTGGCAAGAGAATCTACGAACTCATTTCCAGGTAATCCAGTATGGGCTTTAACCCACATTAACGTAACTTGTTGTTTACGAAGATTAATCTTACGTAATGATTTTAAAATTTTCCATATTAATGGATTAGATTTATAGTTAAACGTTTTGTTATTATTTAATGAATTTAAAACAGACATTGAGTCTGTTAAAATGACAAAGTGTTGGTTTTGGTTTTGCAATATAAGGTTGAGAGCTTCGTAGATAGCTATGGCTTCTGAAGTAAAGATGGTAAAATTTTTATCAATTTGAAATTTAAGATGAATATTTATTTGAGGAGCATAAATTGCTGCCCCATTGCCATTTGATGTTTTTGAAGCATCTGTATATATTAAAATAGAATTTTTGTACCGAGTTAATTCTGATTTAAGTATATTTAAGTTAATACCACTGTGTTCTGTGAGGGATGGAAATATTATATTGAGTTCTTGTATGGCACTATAATACTCAAAGTCACAAAAGTCAAAGGGTTCAATATTATTAAGCATGTTATTCTGCCGTGCTAAGCAAGAAGGTCGTATCTAACAATTTTGTCAAAAATTGTTTTTTTCCAGTTTAAGTATTTCTGCATTATTTTACCCCTATCGTACTAGAAACAAATGTCGTAAGAGGAAAATTAGGTGTATATATAAGCTTATGAAAAATGTCATATCTGCAAAATTGCCACTGGTCCCAATGAAATGTGTCGTATGTAGCACATGCTAAGAAATATTGTCGTATATGACAGATACGACAAATTCTTTTTATTGTGATCACTGAAAAAGTTGTAACTGATTCCAATACAATTTGTCGTTTCTGACTTGTGCTAAGGAGAATTGTCGTATGTTACAAATTTACTACTAGATATGACAGTTCCTTTTAGAACTCAAGGAAGATAACCTAATATTTTTATGACACGTTGCATATTATCGATCCGTTGAAACGTTGATATAATCTAATAATTAAAACAATTTAAACTGTTTTTGTGATCTGATTTTGTGTACTTGAATACAATAATAGAGGTAAGTTTAATATATATTTTAATAAACTTTAATTAGTGCACATGCGATAAAGTGCTTGTTTATGTTTTGCTTTTTACGCTGAGAAATCAATGCCGACTGCCTGTGTTCAACCCAGTGCATTTCAAAAAACGTTTATTGTAATATGATGTCATATTAATATACAGGGTGGCCCGTAAGTCATGGTCCAAATTTCAGCAGCTTACTCTACATCCAAAAATAGACAAAAAGTTCCTATAAACATGGGTGCAAATGCTTCGTTTCTGAGAAACAGGGTGTTCAAAGTGAAAAATGGCATATTTTTGTTCGATTCAAAAAACGGTACGCCACTGCTTTTTCAAAATAAAAATTACTTTCTTAATATCTGATCAGTTTCTAACAAAAATGATTTTCTAACTTTTTTCTGTCCGACAAACCGGTTTTGCCTAAACAAATAAAATAAATGTATATCTGCATTTCAAAATTCTTAAAGATGCATGATGGGAAATGAAAATAAATTTATTTTATTTTTTTAAGCAAAAACCGTTCGTCGGGCAGAAAAAAGTCAGGAGATCATTTTTGTTAGAAAAATGATCAGAAATTAGGAAAATAAGTTTTATTTTAAAAAAGCAGTGGCGTACCGTTTTAGTAATCGAATAAATATGTGCCATTTTTCACTTTCAACACCCTGTACCTCAGAAGCGAAGCATTTTTGGGACCATATGTTTATATGAACTTTTTATCTATCACTTACGGGCCACCCTGTATATTTTATAGTTAGTTATTAAGATTGCAAAGGCAATATGATCCAAATAATGGTGGCCCGAGGTTCGATAGCATACAAACTGAGTGCCTCTGGTCGAGGTGTACATCGACCGAGGGCAGTTAGTTCATACTGCGCGTAATTCTTCCTTCAAAAATACATAAACTGGTAAAACATAATAGCTATTTATGCAACAAGTGTGTTAAGTGAGCCTTTTTTCACGAGTTATAATATTTTAGGCACTGTTGTAGAAAAAATACTTGTTTTTAAATTGCAGGATGAAAAAAAAGAACTAAAAAATGTTGGAGCTTGCTCAAAAATGTTCGGCAGAAATTTCAAATAATTCAGACGTTAACATAGAAAGAACAGAAACCATTTCAAATGCTAATATGGAAGAAACACAATATAATCTGGACGTTAACATACAGGAAAAGCAAAATAATCTGGAAGTTAACATAGAAGAAGGACAAACTGTTTTAGATAATATTATAGAAGAAAAACAATATGAGCTGAACGTTAACACACAGGAAAGACAAAATAATAGGCATATTAACATAGAAGAAGGACAAACAATATCAGATATTAACATGGTAGAAAAACAATATAATTTGAACGTTAACATACATGAAATTCAAAATAATTCGAATATTAACATACAGGAAGACCAAAATATTTCAGATGATAATCATATTGAGGAAAAACAGAATAATCATTCTGATAATATTTTAGAAGATAGCGATGATTCTATTAAAGATCGCGACTTCGTTATATCCGATCCTGATTCAGAAATATCTGAAATTGAAATAATTGAAAACATATCTTCTGAAGAAGACAATTTACCCTTGACGATAATAAGAGAGAGAAATATACAAAAAGAAATAAAGCATACACTAGACGAAATTGTTGAAAAAGTTTCGACCAAATTAGATGGAGATATTATGTATACGAAAAAAGGAACTTTAAGAAAAAGAAAAAGGTATGACACTTCTCCGGCAACAAGAAAAAAATGAGACTATCCCTGAAACGACGAAAACATTGTTTTGTTAAAGAAAACTGTGGTGAAAAATGTAAAAAGAAATGTGTTCAAAAAATCAGTGTACAACGACAAGAAGTAATTAATAAAGAATTTTGGAACATGAATGAAAAAGAGAGGCGTGCTTTTATATTACACAAAACTAGTACTACTGGTGTTAAAAGAAGATCACAAATATTGACTGCCGAGGGATCTAGACGAAATAAAACTGTTTCTTATTATTTACCTGACGAGGCCGGAAATAATCAGCAGGTTTGTAAGAAGTTTATTTTGGCAACGTTAGGATATGAACTGAAAAACGACCGCGTCCTTAGAAATGTCACCCTCAAAAATGAAAGGACATCCATTGTTCCACAACAGGATAATCGTGGTAGAAAACAAAAAGAAAACAAATTTGATGAAACATTGATTGTACAACATGTTGAAAGTTTTGGACCTACAATTTCTCATTATAGACGGGAACATGCTCCGTTGAGAAAATACTTGCCAAGTGATATCACAATAAGAGCAATGCATAAAAACTTTTTACTACAGCATAAAGTTAATATTTCCTATGAACTCTACAGAAAAGTGGTGGCGCGTATGAACATTTCATTCTCAAATTTAGGACATGAAGAATGTTTTGTTTGTGAATCATTTAGAATCCACTGCATGTCAACAGGACATCAGAAGAACGATAATTCCAAAGACTGTGATGTCTGCACATCATTTTCAAAGCATCAAGATGGATATCGAAATGCAAGGGAAGAGTATAAGCTAGACAGTGGCAAAAAGGATGGTTTATACGTTTCAGCAGATCTCCAAAAGGTAATTAATTAATATTATCAATTTGTCATATTTATTACTAAATAACCATATTTGTTATTTCAGGTGATTATGCTTCCCAGGTGCGAGATGTTTAAGGAAATAATCTTCATGCCAAGAGTTATTGCATTCAATGAAACATTTGTGCCTATAGGAAAATCGCAGGAAAAGCCAGTCGCTTTTATTTGGCATGAAGCTATATCGGGAAGATCCAAAGACGATATTATTTCAACGTTTTATAGTTTCTTAGTTTCTATAAGGGACGAAGAAAATGTAACAATATGGTTAGATAACTGCGCTGCCCAAAATAAGAACTGGGGCCTATTCTCCTTTCTAACTTACATTATTAATTCAAGCGAAATTAATTTACAAGAATTAAATCTAAAATATTTTCAGTCCGGGCACACTTTTATGTCCAGTGACGCTTTCCACCATCAAGTTGAATTGGCTTTAAAAAAGAAGAAAAAAGTCTATGATTTTAAAGACTTTAGCGAATGTGTGGCGTCGGCTAACTCTAAAAAAGTAATTGTCAAAGAAATGGACATTGATAGCTTTTATACCTTTCCCGATCTAACATCACAATATAAATTAAGTAAAATGAATCCCAGGCCTTATCTGCAGGATATGGTTTTTGTTCAGTTCCAGAGGGGGCAAAGAGGTTTAAAATTTAAATCATCTTTTTCTGAAGATTTTCAAAATCTAAATTTCTTATTACAAAAATATGAAAAAGGGTCCTTGCCTCGACCTAAAAAAAAGTTATTGAGAGGGGAATATCCAAAGAAAGAAAAAACAATATCTTAAATAAAATTCAAGGTCTGGTTCCAGAAAATCGATTGCTTTTTTGGCAAAATCTTAAAGAAACGGAGCATGAAGTCGATTTAGAATAATTAGAATTCAATAAATAATCGAATTTTCAATTTAGTTTATCATTACCTTACTAAATATTGTTTAATGTAAATTATTTCTTACGAGTTTAATACATTACTTTAACAGATATGACGATTTTTATTAGCTTCCTAATAAATAAAACTAAATAGAATTGTCGTATCTGCATTTTGCTAGCTCTGTGACCTTGAAAATAGTGGGAAACTTAAAGAAAAAATAAAATTGGAAGCTATTTTCGTCATGTTATACACACATGGTGCTAACTACAGTTTTACAGAAAAAACTCTATTTTTCATAAAAACACGTTTTTCTCAGATAAACAAAATCTGCAGATACGACCTTCTTGCTTAGCACGGCAGTATTATAGTTTCTAAATGCTTCACACAGGGGTGGGGAATTTTTATGATACCAATATTTGTTACTTAAATCATGCATATTTAATTTAGATATATTTTGGAGTACTGTTGTGTTAAAAAAATTTTGCTTAAATAAAAATTTTACACTAAGTTCTTCTCTTCTTAGACTAAGAGGAGGTTCAAGAGCTTCAACCAGTAATGCTTCCACTGGAGTAGACCTCATAGCACCCAAACAGACTCTGAGTGCCTTATATTGCAACCTATCTACCTTTTTTAAAGAACCATAACTGGCAGAACCATAAAGAATACTGCCATAGTCAATAATTGACCTTATATATGCCCTATAAAAGGTAAGGGATGTTTGAACATCACAGCCCCACCATGTTTTTGTTACAGATCGTAAAAAATTGATACCTTTTTCACACTTTACTAGTATAGATGAAATGTGCTGATTCCAAGTCAGCTTCTTATCTAGAACTATTCCTAAATATTTAACCTCTTTCTTAGCAGGTATGACTAGGTTTTGTAATTTAATGGAATCAATATTAGGAGTATTATGTCGTGTGTATGTGCAAAAAGTGGATTTTTCAGGTGAGATTTCGAATCCATTAGCTCTTGTCCACTCTAGTATTTTGCCGGTTGCTTCTGATAGTAGCCTTACACTTTCATCATACTTTTTACCTTGAACATATACACAAAAATCATCTGCATATTGCACTACTTTAAATCCCAATATTTTATGCATATCCGCTGTATACAAGTTAAAAAGTAAAGGACTCAGGACTGATCCCTGAGGTAATCCTGAGAAAATATACCTAGGTCCAATTTTTTCATTATTATTATTACAAACAAAAACACATCTTTTACTATATAAGTTAATAATTGCTTGTGAAATCATTGAAGGAATTTGAAAATCCGTTACCATTTTTGATTTAAGAATATTTAGATCTACAGTATCATAGGCACCTTTAATGTCAAGAAAGAGTGAAGCAAGATATTCATTGGAAGAAAAACAATTTTGTATGTCTACTACGATGCTTGAGACAGCATGTAGTGTTCCAAAACCCTTTCTATAACCGTAAAGGTTAATAGGAAGCATATTTTCATTTCTAAGCCAGTATTCTAACCGTAATTTAATCAGTCTTTCTAAGGTTTTAAGTATACAAGACAACAACGAAATTGGTCTATAAGAATCACCATTATTAGGATCCTTGCCAGGTTTTTGTATTGGAACGATAACAACTTTTTCTAAATCCTCAAGACTTTCGCCACAAAGATAAATCTTATTAAAAATATCCAACATTAAGATTTTAGCTTTTAAGGGAAGATTAGATAGCATACAATATTGTATGTCATCATATCCAGGTGCCGTGTTTTCAGTATTTTTTAAAACACAATTTAGCTTATTAACTGAAAATGGTCTACAAAGAAAATGATTAGAAGCTGGATTAACACTATGCTCAAAGTTTAACAGAGGAACCGTGGGAGGGGCAACCTTATCAAAAAATTGCTCCAACCATTGATCGCTGCTAGGTTTTTGAGTTATATTTTTCCTTAACATTTTACGGGCTTGTGACCACAAAAGATTTGAAGGAGTATTTTTATTTAAATTAGAACACCACGTTATCCAGTTGTTTCGAGCTTTATTTTTTAGATATTTTTTTGTCTCAGCTTCAGTTTTTTTAGCGTTTAAGAAGTTCTGTAAACTGGGATTTGTTTTATATTCTTTAAGAGCTTCTCGTCTCTTGAAAATCATAACATCGCAGTCTGGATCCCACCAAGGAGGGGAGGCCGCGAGTGAAAGGTAGGTTTATAAGTAGGAATGCTTATTTCAGCAGCTTCGTTAATACATTTTGTCAAGAAACTAAATTTGTGTTTTATGTCCCTAAAGTGTGTGACTTTTTGAAACTTTTCGTTTATGTAAGAAGTATATAACGACCAATGTGCTTTTTTGTGTTCCATTTTGTTTTGGGTTGAAGTTTGCATTTAGCTTTATTATCAGTATAAAAGGTCATAATAATTGGAAAATAATCGGAGCCAAGTGTATCTGAGTCTATAGACCACCTAAATTTATTAAAAATATCTGAGGAGGATAAGCTTAGGTCTACTGCCGATTTTCCAGCTCCAGGCTAAATCTTTCTAGTTGGTGAACCATCATTTAAAATTATTAAATTATGATCATCTATAATATTTAACATTTGTTCGCCTAAGGAACCATCTTTGTATGAACCCCAAACCTGGCTGTGCACATTAAAGTCGCCACACACAAGATGTGGTGTAGATATTTGCATAAAAAGACTATTCCAATCATTAAAAGTAGGTTTTATATTAGGTGGTCTATAAATGGATACAAAGTTAATGTGTTTGTCTTGTAAAAGGACTGTTGCACCACAGGCCATTATTCCAGTATTGAAATAATTATTTAAATTTATAGGAGTAAACGAAAATTTTTTTGAGATAAAAATTGCAACACCAGCATAACCATCTGCTCTATCATTGCGTACAATATTCTATCCGGCAAAATTTATAGTTTTACCTGGTTTAAACCAAGTTTCACTTACTAAAGCAATGTCAATTTTATTTTGATATAAATAAACTTCTAAACTTTGTTTTTTGGCTACTACAGACTGTGCATTCCACTGCAATATTTTATATTCAGTTTTTGTTGAATCCATTATGTGCTTTTTGTTTGAAAATTCGACTTTGCTATTTCAAATAAACCTTTTTTAATAGTATCGACTTGTAAGCTTTTTAGCTCATCTAGAGATTTAAAATTTCCCAACAATTTAAAGAAGTAAGTTGCAAAGAGTTCTAATATTTGATTTTTTTCAGTAAGAAGATTTTCTATGTTATTACTAAGGAGGCCTAGAGTAAGGAGTTTAATCGACAACGGGATTATTTAAGAAAAAATGGGATCAAATTACAGCATTTTTAATAAAAAGCGATAGAGGGCAATAGTGTGATTCGGGATCTAATGAAACCAAGATAAAACAGTGTTGCCAGGCTTATTATTAAGTAGTGGAATTCATCCCGTTTTTTCATAGATAATATAAATTGTTTTTTTATTAAATTACTTTTTATTGTCACAAAAATTATTTTGTTTAAAATTTAAAGGTAAAGTATTTTTTTAAAGAACAAAGTTGGACTTAATGGATGATAAAAAACAATGGACCGGCTCAATTTGGTAATATTATTTAGGTAATTATAACTTAAATACAACCGTAGATTATTTAAAGTAATTTTGCACTTAAGTGTAAATAAAAAGGTTTTAAATCTACCAAAATAGTTGAAACGTTACCTGGTAAGTACAGTTTTTATTGCTATTTTATTTCTTTTCCACTTTGGTATCTGTTGTACTCGTTACGTGGATCAAGATTAAAGATAAACTATTTTTTGTAAATTTATTATCTTTTAAAAACGTTTTATTAGTTTTTTAATAACACTCTGTACTTTAGTTACACCTGATCTCCAATATTTTTTTGTTGTAAGATTAGTATACAACATAAAGTAAAATAAAAAGTAGGCGCACATACGACGGTATCAGACGGACGCGGACGGTACGGGTGGGAAAAAATTGTCTCGGTGAAATTAAATAAAGCAGCGCACGTATGTGCGGATTGTAGGTACCGGATATAAAAAATCCCGCCAGAATATAGCAATTTAAATTGAAATCTGGCCGACATCGTATTATATGTGCGATACAAGCCAGAAACTACGTTATTTGACAAGCATTTTAGTCGATTCCTACCGAAGGGTTTTAACCCAGTGGTTTTATACCCCGGGTGAAAAAGTGCACACTTTTCATATTCAACCATGGTTTACCCATGACTCGCATGTGTCATTTAATTTCACTGAAACTATTTTTTCCGATCCATAGCGTCCGTCCGATGCGGTCGTATGTGCGCGTTCCTTTACATTACACAACGGTATTTTATTGTTTACAAATTGTTATATATTTAAAACTTGTTAGAATTTAAAAAACTTTTTATTCAAAAGATAGAAATGCATATTAGGTTTTGGGTACTAATTTGCAATATAAAAATATTTATGTAATTTAATATTATTTTTGTAAAGTGGAAGGATTTTTTGTTTATCATTTGACAACACAGCGTCGAATTCAAACTTTCAAAAACAATGACGCGTAGCAACGAAATTTGAAACATATTGTCAAAATATTTTTTACGGATTGTGTTTATAACAAAAAGAGATTTTTATAATAATATATCTGATATAAAATGAAATAAAAAAGCAAAAACTGCTTTGTGCCAAAGTGCAAATCAAGAACTAGTTATGGAAAAGAAAAAAAGAATTGGGTGCCAGCCGGGTATCACTTTTTAAAGCACCATCGGTAAGTATTGAACTGTTTAAATATTTATTTATTAATATTTTAATGTTTTTAAATAAAAGTCGCGTTAAACCGATCTTCTAGAAGTGTGATTTGCTTAAATTACATATAAAAGCGTATAATATATCAAATTTCTAGGAGATTTGACATTAAAACTAGGGTTGATTTACATAAGTTACGATTGTACTATGTGCTTGATAGATTGTACTAGCCAAATAAAATTTTGATCGATTGCATAAATTTAAATATATATATTTTTTATTTTATGATTTTTTTAATTTGTAATAGGAGTGGTTATTTTATAATTATCTGATTTTAAGTCCAATTGTGTCCTAATTTTGGTAATCGGAGGTTTTTAAGCCGCTAATCAAGAAGTTGATTCTTTTTTCGGACCCCTGATCACGAATGTATTTTTTTCGAAAGAGTTTTATTTTCAAGAAATTCATTATCAAATCAAACTAGCTTTATTTTTACTAAATAAGGTAAATTGAATTTAATGATTCTTTTTTGGGTCGCTTATAACGAATTAAAAAAATCACAGACGTTCCGTTTCCAAGACATATATCATCATCAAAGTTAAACAAAAAACCTGCCTTAGTTTCACTTTATGAGGCTAGTTTAATTTTAAATTTTAATGATGACAAAACATGTCTTGGACTGTTACTTTGCCTTTTTATTTAAGTGTGCTTTTTACTAATAAGCAATTAGTAGGTCAATAATATTTATTAAATCCGATTTCGATTGCCGGTTTATATTTGTATATATTTTTAAATCTAATAGTGTTATTTTTTTTTATTAGGATCCTTACATATTAAGCCTATGGCATCAAGCTATTGCCAGGAATGACAAGCTTTTATGCAGTACTAATGTTGTCTGTTCTCTTCATTTTCTCGAAAGCGATATCTCGTATTTTTATAAGACTAAACTTAAGGATGGTACTGTACACCAGATTAAAAGAGGATGGCCAAAATTAAAACCCGGTTCAGTGCCTAGTACTTTTTCCGCATCCGAGCATAACTGCAGGCAATAGGCCCAGTGATCCGAAAACACGAAAATTTATTCCAGAAGAAAATGAAGTGCTTGCAATAAAAGAGTTAGGAATTCATCGCCGAAACCTTCACAAAGTAGCAATACAATTAGCACTATTTCTGATACGGTTATTACTTTGAATATTAAAGAGTATTCTCGAAAAAGAAAAATGACCGAAGAAGAACGTAAAATACCCGAAATGAAAAAACTAAAATGTTCCTTATTAGAAAATAATTATGAACCTAGCGGTGAAGTCTCGAATAAATCCGAACGAATCACAGTTCCCGAGGGATGTGGTAACCTAGTTACAGATCTTTCTACCAACTGTATGTTGAAGGAAGAAACATTCGTTGATAAAAGACAAGGGGCTTCTTTCATATTTAAACAATTAAAACAGAATTTAAACAGAATAACTACGGATAAAAATTGGTCAGGCACTTTTATTCCTGCAAAAATAAGGTGGTTTTTATGAAATGGGACAATGATACTTATAACCCAAAAAAGAAAATTATTATATGCAACGACTTGTCTTTTAAAGTATGTATTCAATTTTAAATCTATTTTTATACCTACATATATTTTTAACCAGGGTAATTTTTAAGTTGATAAATTTCTCTTAACGCTGTATAGAATACAAGAAAATAAGAACATTTTTCAAATAAAATTATGTTCGAAAATGCTACCTTTCCAAAATACAGGGTGTAAAGTGTTAAGAAAAAAAAGCCTTTTTACTATAACTTTCCTACCACTCTAGATATTTTCACAAACTTTGGTACACTGCTTTTAATCATTTCATTACATTTTTTGCTGGAAAAGTTTTGTAAAAATTTTTACCAATGTCGTTCAAACAAGATTTGTATTGATTTTTTTAATAGTACGCAACTGCTTTTTCTTCGAATCAATATTATTTTTGAAATAATTATTTACTTGGGAGTTAATTTGGTCTCTTGTTATTTTTTCGTATAACGAACGGTTTTCGTTTAAAAAAATAAAAGCCGTTTTGATACATGACAAAATCGCTAAAAATCTGACATGGTGTTTTGTATGTAAAATTCGTTTTTGACCTTTATTTAAAATTTAAACTACTGATTATTGTTTATTAGGTTTAAATTGTTTTTTTAAATCTAGGTTGGTTGGCCTTATACATACTGTTTTGGCCAAGGTTTAAATTGTAGTAATGTAAGTTATTGACTTTTTTAAATGCAAATTAAACAAAAACGAAAATTACTTACAAAACACCATATCAAATTTTGGCAATTTTGCCATGCATTAATATGGCTTTCATTTTTTTAAACGAAAACCGTTCGTCGTACAGAAAAATATCAAGAAACCAAATTAACTTTAAAGTAAATAATGTTGATTCGAAAAAAGTAGTGGCATACTATTTTTTTCTTGAAAAAATTCAATAAAAATCTTGGTGAAACGCTATATACTAGTACATTTTTTAAAACTTTTACAGCAAAAAATATAATATAATTGTTAAAACAGGTGAACGAAATTTTGTGAAAATATCTGGAGTGGTACATAAGTTATGATAAAAAAGGCATTTTTTCTTAAAACTTTAACACCCTGTATTTAGCAAGCAATGAATTTTTGAACATAATTTTTTTGAAAAATATTTTTATTTTCTTGTATTCTATACAGTGTTAAAATAAATTTATCA